>LPNX010992581.1:52034-171531 GCA_001517045.1 Pseudotsuga menziesii
GCAAGAGCCCCAAAGGAACTCGTAGAATTTTCATGCTTCTCCCTACCCCTTGGTGATCTCAAGAGCTCCCTAACCCCTTGGCCTTCCATAGTACATGCAAATAAAATATTAGGTTGGCTATAGAAAAAAGTTAGCAAGCGAACTATATGTAAATATGGGCATGTTGAAGTGTCAATAAACCTTTTATGACCAAATTTGAATAGAGATTAAGTAAGCTTAATATTTTTTGTCATAGAAAAATAATTCAATAAGATAATTAACATTTATTCTTTCTTCCAAAACAACAAGGTGTAACTTAGTTGTCTCGATTATTTTTCAACAATGTTTAGTTAGTTATAACAAAGAAACCAACTAGTATTTGTCTTGCTTGTTTTGTGTGTATCCTGTTTAGGGTTTTAATGTCTTCGCTCCTAATTAGAAATATAGGTTCTCCCATTTGATGGAGAAGGTATATGAGGAGAAATCTCTAAGATGATATTCACTAAGTGAAAGGTCAATAATGGGATTCATTACATGGACCTCTAAACTACTTGTTCATGGGGACACAACATAGCATGCAAAATGACTAGAGAATAGAAGGATTCTAGATTTTAATCACCCAATTTACCACTTTTGTGTGTGACTATGATCAAGAAGTCATCTATTTGGAAGAACCCATGTTAGTCATTCAAAGATTAACCCTCCAACTTGGAAATTATATATTCATTTCAAGATAAATTTCAAATGAATGATGAATGGTTCATTATATCCAATAGTAATCTCAATAAAATTTCCTTGCTGAGGTCTTGGACAAAGCAAGGAAAAAATTTAAGTCATCTTCCCCAAGATTTTACAAGGCTTCCTATTCTAAAAGGCCTTATCAAATTCTAATTTCCTTCATCTGCATATTGTATGTAAAGAGGGATGAAAATGTCTTTAAGGATTCATGGATGCCCTTGATCTATGATATTATTTATCATAGCATGATATTCTATAGAGGCGCTATCTTGTCTACAAATATGAATTGGACCATCAAAGCATCCTAAAATACTAAAGACAATTCAAGTTCATATTTTTATGGCATCATATCAACTAGATGCAATATGTGTTGAACAACATTTTCTAGGAATGATTGGAGATGGATTTTAGGAGAGGAGGGTGATGAACGAAAAAAAAATGATTCATGAATAACAATTTCAAATGCATGTTGAATGACTAGTTAGTTAGTTAGGATCCCCACAACCATTGATTCTTGCAATCAATAAATACTGAAAATTAGATCAACATTAATATAGGAGGGCTATTTGATTTCATTATTTCCAAGAAATCCAAAGTTCATTTTTACTCCGACCCCTACTATTCCCCTTAAAGAGACCAGAACGTAGCCAACATTATTAGGCATGAGATGAGATCACGAATCCTTTTCCAAATCGATGAGCAGGAATGACTATCATACAATTTTTTAGGGAAATGTACAGTACTAAGTTATTTAGGGTGCATCCCTTTGCAAAATTAATGAGAATATTCAAGCATTGAAGTCTGATGTAGATACACATCACATGACAGAGTTTTGTATTGATTGTTGAATGAGTTATGGTGTAAGGGACTACAATGCAAGTTTTTTGTGAGAGAATACTAGGGTTACGAGAACCAAATCCATAAAAACATTTTCAATTGAAACATTGAGAAATTTTCCAAAGAAATATGAGGGTAAATGTGAGGGTACTCAACAATCTAGGAGGCATTGCGTCCTCTATGGCTATGCTCAGAGACCTTCAGTTCCTTGGAGACCTCCAGCCTTGGTGGCATCCTCTATGAACTCATCTTCAACCTATGATCTTGGTTCGTGGGTGGGATGGTACATAACCTTCGGGACAGGTTCACAGGTGTGATGGTAAGTGAATATTTCTGATCTTGGCACGTGGGAGGGAAGGTAAGTGGTGTATGCTTTGAAATTTTTTGTGTTTTTTTTGTTGATTGTTTATTATGTTTATTATTTTTTATGTATTGTTTTTTTAAAATTATATTTAGTATTTATCTATTATATATACGTTTTTTATTGTGTGTGTCTATATATATATATATATATATATATATATATATATATATCATGAAGAATACGATTAAATTTGAAAATAAATTTTGATTAAAAATTATATAAAAAATGAAATGATGATGTCACTAATGACGATGTTGACGGAATTGGTTCCAATGACGATCATCATCATCACCATCATCGCCATCTTTATCATCATTGTCATCATCATCATCCTACTAATCATTGTCATCATCATCGTCATCGTCATCATAAGCACCATCATCGTCCTCATCCTCTTCAGTAATCATCATCATCAACATCATCCTCATCCTCATCAATAATCATCATCATCACCATAAGCAACACTGTCATCATCATAATCACCATAAGCAACACCATCATCATCATCATCATCATTTTCAGTGACGATGATTATGATGATGTTGATAATGAAATCATCGTCATCGTCATATTCAGCACAACCATCATCTCGTTGTCATCACGACCATAATTTTCATCATAGAGATGATCATAATTATGATCATCATTGTCACTGTTGGAAACAACAATGTCATCATTCCATAGGTAAAGGTTGAAATCGAAGGTATTGAGCTATAATATTTACCGCCAATACTCATGGAGAATGCATGGATTTTTTTACCGCAATGCAAACCTTGCAAAGGGTATCTTTGGCCTATGTTTGGGAAATTGTGGTCATATTTAGATTTGCAAGATAAAGGATTATTTTTTGGGTTCAAGCCATGGTCTAAGGTTGAAATAGAGGGCATTAATCCACAAAACGTTCCTACATGGCTCATTATCCATGTGTGGGGTGTTATGGAATGACATGTTCCATGGATAGAAATGTTTTTTCATATTAGCGCAATATGGTGATGATATCAAAGTTTGACACATGGAGGATGTTTACTAAAGACCATGTCATGGTTCTTAGTTCCTAGGCCACTATCAAAGGCCATACTACAATATAAAAAACCATATGACCAATTTGATATGGGACTCATAGGCCAAATGGTTTGAATATTGTTATTCAATATGAAATAAGTTTCCATAAAATGCACTATACTAAATAAACATATTGTTTAGCATTAAAGGTTGTGGTGGCAAAAAAAAAACATTTTATAAGTGTATTTTAATAATTCAAAAAATTGTAAAGCTTTAATGTAAAAAAAAAAATCCCTCTAGTTTTGAAAAAGCAAATCATTGCTATAATACTCTAATGGCCTTCCTCTCAAGTCATGTATAGTAATTGAACCTCCAATAACTCTCAATGCATGGCCCATGAATTCCACCAAAATAGTCAGTGAAAGTATGATAGAGACAATTATATAGTGAGAGGCTTTAGGGGTAACTCTTAAGGCCAACAATTATATGTTTCAGGTGCCTAAGTACACCAAGCTTGAACATAAACAACCATGGTCAAATATAGTCAACTATGGCTAACCAAAGTTATCCATATTTTACCATATTTAATTATATTCAACTATGGTATCCCTTTGTTTAACCATGGTCAAACACAGTCGATAATTCTCAAGAATAGTCAACCACATCAAAAGATGGTTAATGATAGTTAAACATGATCACACATAATCAAATATTTCCAACCATGGTCACTGGAAGTCACCACAGTAACCATAGTTATCCAATTAAACATTGTCAACCCTAGCCAAAAATAGAACCATATTTAGCCATAATGACCCATGGTCGAACTACAATTACCCATATTCAACCATAGTACACCTTTGTCACCCTTGTTCAAACCCTTGCCACTTATGGTTAACTAGTGGGAATATGCAAATTTTGCATAATACAACCAAGATTATGTGACATAATCATTGGGAATATAACAATTCAGCATAAGCCAACCAAGATGAGGATTACGATGCAACATAAGCATTAGAAAATTTTCACAATCCAATAAACCTCTTTAGGAATGTCTTAATTCAAGAAAACCCTTCAAAAAATTTGTATTCCAACATAACCATATTATCTACCTCTAATTATTATGATATGCATAATCCTATTTTCAACCATTGTCGACCAAGGTTGGCCATATTTATATATGGTCAACGTTATTAAAACATGGTTAAAGATAGTCAATCATGACCACCATAGTTAACCATTATTAACAACAATCAACCTATTGTCAACAATAATTAAACATGATCAACCATATCCAGGCATGGTAAACCAAACTCAACTACGATTGCCTATAGTCAAAGATGGTCAACCATAATTAAACATGGTCAACCATAATTAAACATGTTCAACCATATTTCCCATTGGTCTTAATTGCTTAACCATATTTAGACATGGTTAACCATATACACCCATGGTTAAACATTGTTAACCATGGTGAAACATAGAAACAATGTTCATCAATGTCAACCATGGTCAACCACATTCAACCTTGGTTAAACATGGGGATCATAATGAAATGTGGTCCACCATAGCTAACATAGTAAAACCTTACCAAACATTGTGAACCATAGTGAACCATTGTCACCCATGGTCAAAGTGTTGTCAACCATGGTTAACCATAGTATAGCATGATATCCCTTGGTCAGTCCATAGTTAAGTACTTGGTTAAACATCGCCAAAATATTTCAACCACAATTATCCATGGTTAAACAAGGCCCACCATGGCCAAACATGACCAACCTTGGCTAACCAAAGTCAACTATACTCATCCAAGGTTAATTAAATTCAACCATGCTAACCCCTATTCTAACCATGGTTTACCATAATCAACCATGGTTTACCACTTGTCTTTTGCTCTCCACCTAGTTCCTTCCACCAGTTTGACCAGTAACACTCTTATTAACAGCTCTCCCAAGCTGTTGTCTCCACTTTTTATTTATTAAAAATAAAATATTCAGAATTACATTCCACTTCTTTTAACTTTGCTGAGACATCAGTTCCTACTTAGCATTAAATTTAACATAATGTCTTAGGAAATCAAAATAAAACAATTAACATTATTTTACAAAATTGGGGTATGTGATAGATTGGGTAGTTACAACAATGATTGTTGGAAAGCATGTACAAGGAATAAATGTATGGAATGCATGGGATGCACGGAATGCATGGAAGAAGATACAAGATTCATGTGGGTTTTTAATGTTGAGTAATTTGGATCGTTGGTGGAAGGGAAATTGAGGAAAAGGAAAGGAAGAGACGGAAGATGAAAGATGAAAGAGACAGAAAATGAACAGTCACAAGGAGAATAAATAGTGTCACATCGCCACCCCTCGAATCGATGGAGAGGACCCGAATCACATTGTTGTTAGCTATCAACCCTAGGCAAATAAGCCCCATGAACATATATAATAAAAATGTATAAAGCAGTGGAATAAAAACATTCATAGATGCAAATCATCACAATACATACACAGGTGTATTATTACTTAACATACAGCGGAAGAAAATACATATCATTCACACATTTAAGCTCTCATCATGTTTATTTACAAACAATACAATTCCAAGGGTTTAAGCACAAGAAGATACTTATCTTTAATAGAATATTGTCCTATAACCAGCTACGTCGCTACAACGTTCCACCCAACCATAGGCCAGTGTGCTCATCAATCACTCAACAACACTGCCAACCCCGAGCTGGGCATGATTCCACGAGGAATAATGGGAAACTAGTAGGCTCACACATAGCCAAGGATACACAACTCAGCCAGGACAACACAGTTGGCTTTATCAAGCCATCAGGGAGTTGGAAAAGTTGGCTACTAAGCTAGTGGGATCACTGAAGAGCTACAAACACCTACACCAGAACTAGCCTGACTTCTAAAACATCCACACACTCCCAACACAAGTAAGCATCCCCTTCTTTGCTACACAATCCCTCGGGATATTCCTTCCCTTCCAGTGCTATTCAGGGGGTGCATAGAAGAAATCCAACCCTCTAGATCTGTCTGTGAAGCTCCTGCACACACTAGGTTTATCAAGTAGACTTAGATCCCATCTCTGCTCCAAAATAGTCCAAATACCACCAATAGTATGCACACAGCAATTAAAAGCTCTGGAATTGAAGGAAAAACACCACAAATCCCAAAATTGGGTATGGAAATAAGGTAAAAACGGCTCAGACCGAGCAATCTCAACTTCTAGAGTCATTTATTGCCCTAATGTGGCCAAAATGACTCAACAACAACTCACAACAAACCCAAATTCATGGAGGAATACCACATCTATCACTCAGGCTGAGTAATATTAAGAACATGACCCCTATTGTGAAGGGAATTACACACAACAAAAATCAGGAAGGAAGAACAGTCGCGAATGCCTTCCTGCATGAGGAAAAACGAGTGTCTGTGTGCATGTGGAATGAGGGATGACGGAATGATCAGATTGATGGTTCCCTTCCCACATGAGGAACTGAATGTGTTATGCCCCTGGGTATGCATGAGCATGTGGGAAAGGACTGACAGTCCTGCCAATACTGACACTTCCCATGCACATGTTTTCCGAGGGAAATAACTGCCCCCAACTAACTCCAGGAATTAATTCGATGGCTGAATGATACAAGGAAAGGTGAGTAAGACAAAAGATGGCTGACAGCTAGATGGGCTCATCTTTTGACACTTGGTTGTTCCCCAATGGCTCCCAAGGCTTAGACATCCCCCCCCTCTTATCCTTAGGAAACCATGCCCTTTTCATTATGGTTTCATTGACATAGATGGTTGTGGGTATTTTAATTAAAAGGAATATTTACATGGTGTCCAACATTATATTGTGCCTGACTGGCACAAAATACCATCGGCATCGATTTTAATCGCCGAAACATGAAACGATAATCCATGGCGAGGCTTTTTCCTTTAGCTCGTCACCATGATTAATTACAATCTATACATCATATACATTTTAATGCAAACGGGGTTAAAAATTGGGGTGTTGCAAATAGATATTCAACGAAAGATAAAAGGGTACCAAAAGATCGAATAATCTTGGGTGTGGAAGAAGGGATTGCGTGTTCAGGATTCCATGTCCTACGTCCTAGCAGTGAGAGAATGAGATATTGTGGAACCAATAAGTGTCTGGTAATGCCAACATTTGTATTGTATATAATCTATTCATTTTCAGTGATAACATAAGCACTAGATATTGTGTAATTCATTACGTAGTGACACATGTACATGAATGTGTGAATGGTTAATTGAGTATTGTTGTAGAGGGTAGTTCCTTCTCTTAGATAATTGAAATGTTATGGTATAGCAACTGTGGGCTGCAATAGGGTCTTATAATTTCCTTGATACTAATACGAATGTTGTGATAGCAGTAACATCATGAGTTAGGAGATTATAGAAGTTGGTATTATAATAAACATTGTGAATTTGTGATCTAATGTGGGTGTATGCAGAGAACTCTAAGATAAAGTGACTTGATCATCCTGAGGTATGGTAACATTGCACAAATCTTATAACCTCTGGAAACCTTGCAATGTGAAGTATCAAATCTTAGTGAAAGAAAATATTTCAAGATGGGGAACACCCCTCTGAACATAGGTTGAATTTATACATAACTATTCCAATCACATTTACACCACATTCAATCACAAATGATACATATTCAAACACCGCTATGAATCCAAAGACAAATGGATTCAAGCCACCTTCACACATTGAAAATATTTATTCAAACATTAATCTAACTTCACACACAATCATATTTATACCAAATTCAAACATAAAGTACCAATTCAATTGCCACAATACCCTATTAAATCCCCTATATACATAATTAATCTATATGTTCTTAATATATTAAAAACACCCCTTGACACTTATATACTAGATAATATAATGTTTCAATCTTTTCGAGTATGGAATCCCCCAATATGAACTCACGTGTTATAATATTTCCTACGTAGTGAACCCCACATATATCATGGGGACTTCATCCAATGAAACTATCCCATAGTGCCTTCATTCATGAGATATTAAACAATGCCCCTAATTTCACTAGATGTTGATAAATACCAACCAAAATCCTTTTGTTGACCTCCCCGCCCACTCGCCCCCCTCCCCAAATACATGTTTCCAATTTAAAAACTTATTTTTCTGAGATATTCCCTATTCTTACTAGATACCCATTTTTATACCCCCTGAATACCTATAGATACCCTATATCCTACTCCTCGCCCCCCTAATACCTACAATTTATTGACCTTAATTTTCACAATTAAAAAAAAAAACTTTATGAATGAATGTGATAAGATATTGATTGACAAGGTGAATCCCCTATGGCATATAAACCTTAATTGTAAAACCCTATCATCCCTCTCTTATACCACCCAACCAGTTGAGAAAGGAAATCCTCTAAAGTTTAAAATATCATTGAGAGGGGCTGGTGAGTTGTCTTTGAAGTGGTAAGCTAGGTCATCTTTTGATTTATAAATTGGATGAAAGTTACCTAGTTTGAGTTTTATAAGCTAGAAAATATTTTGAAGCTATATATTTTTTTCTTTAAAACCACAATAAGTGAAATCTATCACACTAGTATATGACATTGGAATTCAATATTTTCTATAGCTCATCTAATACACTTGATTTCTACTTCATGTTCATCTAGTATGACCCTTTTTGTACCTTCTTAGCATCAAGTTGGAGTTTAATCCTTACCCCCCTAATTCTCTTGGGATTCCTCTTGGATCATAATATTTATAGACAAAATATCAAAAAATTCTTGAAAGAGAAACATGGATTAGACCACTATCATCCCACCAATTTGTGGTTTCTAGGAACCTTAGTTACTTCCTCGCCTTACTTATATTGATACACACAGCAAAAATCGGGAACCACTAAGCTAGACCTAGATTCAGCACCAATTTTTAGAGTTTGTGGTCATCCTTAAACCGACACTTAGTAGAAGACATCATCTTCAACTATATTTTGATTTGTGGTAATCCCAAAACCACCAGATTTAAAGAGAACCTTCTATTAGCAAAATACACCATGTTCTAGATAAATTACTTGGAAAAATATCACAACGTCAAGTAGGAAATCTTCATCATTTGTCAACTCTCCACTTCCAGTTTTTAGATCTCTACTTGGACTCACATACACCCCTTTGGATTAGGCGGGGGGGTGTTGGAAACCTAATCCTTTGGGCTTAGAGATATTGAAGAAATGTGAAGAGTCATATTGAAGTGAAGAGTCACTGCATATTGTATTTATGTGTAAATTCTTAACTGAAAAGTATGCTTTCACACCTATGTATCTTGATCTTTTCCCATATTTGCTTGTACTTTCCTATCTTCCTACATGGGTAATCCAAGAAGGAAAAGGATGCTTTGTAAATGGGAGAGTCGGTTATGGTCCAACCCTAACTCCCTTATTACTCAAATATATTGTTACTTAATGTTTTGAAGGCCATATCTATTAAATACGGACCCACAAGATAGTAAAGTGTGAAATCATTAAATTTAAGTGGCTTCATTAAGTAAGGTCCACTAGTTAGTGGTTGAGGTTTCATTAATGAAGGTCCACTAGGTGTTTAGGGCTTTGGTTAATAAGACATTATATATTGTAGCAGAAAAGGATCTATTCAATTGCCAAGACAATGTTATTGTTTTTGGAGATCTTGTCATGTTTGAGGTTTCCCCCTTGAAAGATTAAAGTCAACATTACATTTATTTTTTAATATCAATAAAGATTTTCTTAGTAATGTTCTTTTACAATTCTGGTTATGTTTGTTTGTTTCCTACAGCTACACTTTAGTCTATCTTTCTTCAACTACTAGTGGGCTCTCGTCTTCATTTATTTGCACTTGTTGTAGATCTGTTCTACATGTTGATCTCCTGTTTTGGCGTCTGTATTATGCATTAGAGTTGTGTTCCAAACCAACATCGTGGGTATGTATGTTGATGTATTTGTAACTTCAGAATGTATTCACTTGTATATCTTATACTGTACCTCGATGTTCCTATGGGGAGAATCATTTGTATTTCATTGTACCTCAATGTTCCTATCGGGAGAGTCATTAATATAATAAAGTCATGTAAAGTCATTGAGGTTAACCCTTTGTTTTAAATCAGGGTAATAGAACCCACAATTAAGTTGAGTTTAACCCTCCTTGTTGATCAGGGGGGAAAAGTCCCCACAGTTGAGGGGCACTAGGGTTATTAGACTCTCCTAGAGATGTCAGCCCTGGTAAGTATTTGTCAAGTTGAAAATTAGTATAAATAGAGAGTGAGCCTCTCTATTTGTCACACACACTCACCCAGCTATAACACATAGGTGAGAAAGAAGTAGCTCGCTCAAGTGAGAGAGAGAACAACTGTTGGAGATCATATTTTCTATCTTTCAGTTTTACTGCTACCATTGGTGCTCATTCTATCTCTGAGAAAGTTACAGGGTTTTCTCCTTTATGGTTTTCCTGAGGAAAATATTTGTGTCTATTGTCTCTTGTGATTGATTGTTGTGCATGTTATTCTCTCAGATAAGATCCTAAGACCATATTGCTTAAATGATAAAAATCTAACATGGTATCAGAGCTAACTTGAGAATAAAACACTATGCAGCTGCAAAAGATAGGGATTCTTACCTTTTGGGTCTCTATCCACAATCCATCAGCAAAAGGAGGCTAGGATAACTCTCCATTGAAGGGCGCATCTTTCTATCGAAGCAGAATTTGATTCCGGGCATTTTCAGTTTTTTCTACGGGAGATTAGGGATTTCTATAGAAGAGGAATTTTTGAGTGAGCCCAGCATAGTATTTTTCTCCTCATCAAAATCAAAGTTTAGATACCAAGGTAGAAATTTTTGGTTGAGTAAAAATCCAAGAAATTAAAACCCTAGTTTGACCCTGGGCCTGAAAAACCCTAAAATTCTAAAACTGGTAGTTTTGGTACATTCGCTATATATAGAGATTGAAGAAGGATCAAGAGTCAAAATTTTCACAGGACGAAGATAAAATCCCAATTTACCCTATGTAAACATGTATACCTCATATTTCCTATATTTAGGGTGATATGATTCCTCCAAATCAGGGTTCCAGCCCCTTCCAGGATTCATCCCTAAACATGACACCTAGGTATAATTGCTATATCTCAGGCTATGAAGATCCAAATGAAATTTTGCAAGATGTTCCACATAGGGCACGAAATTTAATTTCTGTGGTAAAAGTTTCAGACCCTGAAGGTGAAACAGTTACACATGGATGTTTGAACACGTTTGCTATGCTGAACAGTCCTGAAATAAGTCACCTTGGGAAAACTCTCATAAGTCCCAATTGGTAAAACCAATTCCACTAAAACATGTGGTGTTGGAAAGAGGACAGACTAGGATACCTTCATATGGAATTTTATACACATAGAAGTAGTACTTTCGGAGATACCATAGAAACAATATGAGGCATTTCTGCAGAGGAAATTAGAAAAGTAGGGCTTCCTGTTCCGGGAGCTTCCCTCCAATATTTTAAGAAAATAGTACGTTGGAAATATTTCCTTGAAGAGGCCCATATTTCTATCCAATCAGATCTGAAAGATTCCAAGTTTTGAAAATTATGGTTTCTTTGACAAACCCTAGATCAGCCAGCTCCGGAACCAAAACGGACACCTCAAATCGGTAAGATCTAATCTTTTGCTATTTATAGTTGAGGTTCTCGTTTCAAGATGACTAATCACACCAGCTTGATGACAAGCTTGGTGAATCTGACAACTTCCAAGCATGGAAGTATAGGATTTCACTGGTTCTTGAAGAAAATGAATTGGACACCTACATAAGTTGAGAGGTTCTAGTTCCAAATGGAGATGAGGATAAAATACTTACACAAAAAGAACATGGTCAAGGCTAAGAAGATCATTGTTGATTCAATCAAGGATAACCTTATACCACAAGTGTCTTCCCTAAAGGCACCTAAAGAGATGTTTGATTCCTTGACCAATATATTTCAAGGGAAGAACATAAATCGGAAGATGACTTTGAGAAACCAGTTGAAGAATGTGAAGATCCAGAATGCAGAGATCATACACTAATACTTTACAAGGGTCTCTCAAATCAAAGAACAACTTGAAGAAGTAAAAGAAGAAGTGGAGAATGCAGAAGTTGTGATAACCACCTTGAATGGCCTCCCAGGATAATAGGATTCATTCAATCAAGGAATGTGTGCCAAAAGGAAGTGATTACTTTCAGTAGACTCTAGGAAGAGCACATAATAAGAGAAGAGAAGATGGGAGAAACTAAAGATCAAGCGCTCACGATTCAAAGAAGATCCCTCAAGCGATGAGGAAAATGAAGAACTCAATTCTTGAAGAACCTCTTATCCATCTTAAGAATTTGGATAATAAATGATGTTGTTATGAATGAAGAGGATGATGAAGCTAAAAGAAGGAGTCTACCCAAGAAAAAAATAAAGATAAGTATTCAATTGCCATTTCATGATATTGTTTTGTTATGCATTTGTTTATATTCAGTTGACGCATTATGCATGATAGAATGTTTAGATTAATGATAGTATACTACTAATATGCATGTGATGGGTAAGTATCTCATGGTGCTATACAACTCTCCATTTTTAATTATCTAGAATGAAACCTCTTTTCTAACATATTGGATTACTGTACAATCTCAATGATGCCTTGGTAGAGATGGAAGCCATCTAGAAAGTTTCTGTGAGATATGGATGAATGTTGTATTGGATAAAATAGTTGCATAATTATATCTTTATGCATAATAATTTACCATTATGAATATGCCTTATGAAATTTTTCTAACCATACAACTGGTGCATCTAATTTGTATGAAAGATCGTGTACAATCGCCTACAAGAAAAGAAGGATGAGACTTGTTCCGAAGAACAAGTGGTGACAATTCAATAAATAATCCAAGATGAAGAATAATATGATGAGACTTTCAAAGAAAGAAGAGTCCTCAGACACAGTGCAGTTAAGTGAAACTGTTGAGCGACATCATTGATGCGGAACCTTCCAGCTATGAAGAAGTAGCCAAGAAGAAAGGGAAGGAGAGTACCAGTTCAAGAAGAATGATCTCAAGGATGTAGTATCGAGACCTGAAGGGAAGTCTGTAACATGGATCTATAAGATCCATCATGCATTAGATGAAAACATCATGGGATACAAGGCAAGATTTGTAGCATGAGACTTCTCATGGAAAGAATTCATAGACTACGACGAGACATTTGCAACCACTAGAAGTTTGACAAGAAGACTCATGTGTGCAAATTAAAGAAGGCCTTGTACGAGCTCAGAAGGCACCCATGGGATAACACATAAATGAGGAGCTTGAATATCACCTAGAGTGATGAATATATTAACCTTTTCTACAATGTTTAATATGAAATCCTATAGAGAATGACAAGCTCACAGATGGGTGCGAGAAGGACTTTTGAAAAGTTTCAAGATAGAGGATCTTGGTATCCAGTGACCCTAGATGGATACATAGAATATTAGTAGCAGAGGAAGCTACTTGTCATTCCAGTACAGAATGTTTCAATGCATAGAGTATGAAAGGAAGAGGTAGAATGATGCTCCACTTCAGAGGGAGTGACTGCAGAAGATCCTAAGGTTCGCCATGATACGACGGGATGGACAGCTTACTGATGGCTCTAGGATTTACTGAGAGTAAAGAGGATTCCAACCTTTACTTCAAGGTTGAAGGTGGAATACTAGTGATGCTCCTGTTATATGTCGATGACTTGTTTCTAATAGGGAAAAATGAACTCATTAAAGTTTCAAGAAGGAGAATTGATGTCGAGTTCAAGATGAAGGACTTGGGTATAATGGACTACTTTCTAGGCATGGAGGTGTGGCTGAGTGCGGATGGAATCCCCCTTGGACAAGGAAAGTATGCAGTGGAGATCTTGAAGAGGTTCAAGATGATGGACTACAAGGCCATGACCACACCTATGGCATCGAACATGAAGCTATTCAGTGATGCTTCGTCACAATCAGTTGATGCCATGATGTATCGTCAGATGATTGAGTCCTTGATGTACCTGATGAATACAAGACCAGATATTTTCTTTGTTGTGAACACATTGAGCCAGTTCCTAACAGATCCAAGACATGTTCACTTGATTGTTTCAAAGCGTATTCTGAGGTACCTAAAGGGTATGGTTGATTATGGGCTCAAATATGAGGCAAATTAGAAGATTAACTTGGAAGGCTATGTGGATTAAGATTGGGCAGGAAGTGCCAGTGATAAGAAGAGAACTTAGGGATGTTGCTTCAGTATAGGATCAGGTTTGATCTCTTATTTTAGCACGAAGCAATCATGTGTGGCACTAAGTATAGCCGAAGTAGAATGTGTCGCAACTTGTTCAACTAGTTGTGAGGCAGTGTGGCTGAGGAAGCTACTATCTGATTTTTTTGATCTCCAATTGGATGCTACTTGTATATATTGCGATAACCAGAGTTGTGTGAAGTTGTCCGAGAACCCGGTGTTCCATGACAAGTCGAAGCATATCGAGGTCAAATATCACTATATCAGGGATATGGTGTAGAGAGGAGCAGTGAAGCTCCAATATGTTGCGACGAACGAGAAGATAGCTGATGTGTTGACCAAGCCATTAGCCAGAGTGAAGTTTGAGTACTTCAAGGAGAAGCTTGGTGTTCTCTAGATTGAGGTTCCTTCTAAGGGGAAGTGATGATTCCAAGAGCCTTTCTGACATGGTAGGATTGGTTACTTCCATGGGCAGATGTAAGTGCAGAGCCATTCTGACATTGTAGGATTAGTTCCTTCCATGGTCAGATATAAGTGTTGATCCTTTCTAGCATGGATGTGGGATTGTTCCCCACATGGCTAGATATAAGTGCTGAGCCTTTCTAGCATGGATGCAGGATGTGTTCCCCACATGGCTAGATATAAGTGCTGATCCTTTCTGACATGGTTCTTGGATGTGTTTCTCCCATGGTCAGATATAAGTGCTGAGCCTTTTCGACATGGTTCTTGGGTGTGTTCCTCCCATGGTTGGATATAAGTGTTGATCCTTTCCAACATGGTTCTTGGACGTGTTCCTCCCATGGTCGGATATAAGTGCTGAACATTTCCGACATGGTTCTTGGATGTGTTCCTCCCATGGTCGGATGTAAGTGTTGGGCCATTCTGACATGGTGGCAGGTTGGTCCTCCCATGGTCGGATGTAAGTGTTGGGCCATTCTGACATTGTGGCAGGTTGGGCCTCCCATGGTCAGATGTGAGTGTTGGGCCTTTCTGACATGGTGGTGGATTTGTTCCTCCCATGGTCAGATGTGAGTGTTGGGTGTGCCTTTCTGACATGGATGCTAGATGTGTTCCTCCCATGGTCAGATGTAGGTGCTGGGCAGGCCTTTATGACATGGATACTGGATGTGTTCCTCCCATGGTCAGATATAAGTGATGAATAAGATGAATACCTACATGGATGCCAAGCCTACAACCATCATGAAAAAGGGTTGGCTCTGTAGAACTTCCTATGACGAGAATAATTGAGAGATAGCACTAGTTGATCGAGATAGCAAAAGCAATGATGATGATGATGATCCAGTGATGATCCATCTTTGATGATGATCTAGATTTGATGATGATCCAGACTTGATCCAGTGATGAAGACTTGTGTTGATGAATTTTGTCAAGAGAATACCTTCCTAGTTAAGAGGAAGTGTTGATGTATTTGTAACTTCGGAATGTATTCACTTGTATATCTTATATTGTACCTCGATGTTCCTATCGGGAGAATCATTTGTATTTCATTGTACCCTGATGTTCCTATCAGGACAGTCATTAATATAATAAAGTCATGTCAATTCATTGAGGTTAACCCGTCGTTGTAAGTCGGAGAAATAGACCCCACAATTGAGTTGAAGTTAACCCTCCTTGTTGATCAGAGGGGAAAAGTCCCCACAGTTTAGGGGCACTAGGGTTATTATACTTTCCTAGAGATTGCGACCATGGTAAGTATTTGTCAAGTCGAAAATTAGTATAAATAGAGAGTGAGCCTCTCTATTTGTCACACACACTCACCCAGCTATAGCGCACAGGTGAGAAAGAAGTAGCTCACTCAGGTGTGAGAGAGAACAACTGTTGGAGATCATCTTTTCTATCTTTTGTTTTTACTGCTGCCATTGGTGCTCATTCTATCTTTGAGGAAGTTGCGGGGTTTTCTCCTTTATGGTTTTCTCGAGGAAAATCTTTGTGTCTATTGTATCTTGTGATTTATTGTTGTGCATCTTATTCTCTTAGATAATATCCTAAGATCATATTACTTAAATGATAAAAATCTAACAATGTACAAATTAGAGAGCCTATTTTGGTGGCTTTTTATTTTAACTCCTCCATAACGATTTGAAATAGAGTTAGGTCATGAGCTTATGTACCTGCGCATATTTGAATAAATATGCAAATTATCATTAGGGATATGCAGGTGAAGATACTATCATTTGTCTTGGAAATCAATTCTATCTTGCTACAAACTCATAATTCAAGCTTATCATGACCTTTTGCATAGTCATGCATGGTAACTATCATTTGCAATGCAAGATAGGAGGAGAAAGCAGTCTCGATCGGGGTTATGAGTTGTAGTTTGCATGGAGGCTACTCTCTTGACAATAAACCAACACCTGCAGGCCCAACACCCTTCAACCCCTTTATTAGTCAATTCCCTGGGAATCAAACCCTCAACGATCCTTGTATCTGAGAGCTTTGAACTATAGATTCTTGATCCCTCCGCTAGAAAAAAAAAGTAACGTAGGCATGGGGGGTTCACTATTGAGGCAATATCATATCATGTCAATTCATATTGGTAGTTTGAATACTCCTAAAAATGTCAAAAATATATTGCCTTGTATTAGGGGGTCAAGGGGATTTTTAATTTGGCATAGTAATATAAATATTGTGTTTTTATTTTATTTCGGTGGGTCTAGGAACAACATTCAAATCATGGATATATATGTGTGTGTGTGGAAAAAAATTATCCTAGAATATTTAATTTCAAATAATGTTTTAATGATAATAGATTTATAATAATTTTTTTATAATATTATCATTATGCTTATGATTTTTTTTAATTTCATTAAATCGCTTTGAAATATATATATATATATATATATATATATTACACTAATTATATTATAATAAAAAATTATTCATTAAAATATTAATTTCAATTGAAATCTAATTCTATAAATCCATCTTAAAAAATATCGAAGAATTTGATTATATCATTGGATCGTATACATAAAAAATTGAGGATTTTTGTCCAAGTTTCATACATAAACTTCTTCCCAATTAAATCAAATTACAAATATCCCAATATAGAATACTTCTCTTCCCAAGGAAACTCAATAAGTTCCTCCATAACTAGTGTTAATTTATATGGGAGTGCCATTTAATTTATTTTAAGAATTTAAACATAAAATGAGGAGTGTGCGATCTAATTTTGGACTAATAAAATGAAGAGTCGGATATCTAATTTTGAACTAATTTTGATCTTGTACAGATATTTTGTGTGGAAAATTACATCTTGGAATACTTTAAGCATAAGAAAATATCTGCACATAATTTATCCAAACAATAAGAGTACTATTTTACCATATTTTATTGTGCATGTATTAAAAGTCACATGCAAATAGTTTTAAAAAAAGAATAGACTCACATTTATTAAGCTTATTAAAACTATTTTATGAAGTTTTTTTATTAATCTTATAGAAAAAAATGATCTCTTTATGGCTATACTTGTATTCACATGATATAGAATTTGTAAATTGGCAGGTTTTGGTGTGAAACATTTGTAATTCTCATTTTTTTTTAAGCATTGCACTGACTATTAGTTTTGTGTTACATTGATATTTTGATTGACTTTCATTTTACTTGTTTTTCCTTCCCCGTTACTATGCTGATGGGTCTTCAAGTATCCAACACTACAAATTGATTAGTTGCCCCTGCAAACATGCTAGGAACATTATTAAAAATATAATATTATTTTATTTAGCATCATATTTTCTTATACATATATGCTTTAGGACTCCTACTGTTACAACTTTATAAATGATATAAGGGGTATTAAAAATGGGTTGATAAAAATGTATACCTACAATTAAAACTAATGGTTTTCTTTATTGGAAAGGTATATTGAGAAGGGTTCAAAATACAAATTTAAGAAGATTTTTTTAATATTTAATGAAATTAGAGATATTCTTTAATACCCCCTAAACACTCATGCTATGTCACAAATTCATTGAGTGAACACCCCCGCAAACTTAGAGAACAGAACCCCCGAAGAAAACCCAAATAGCAATATTAAGCTCATGCTTTAAGCTAAGCCTATTTGCAGTCTTCGCTCCTCTATTCGAACCAACGACCCCACATGTTCCAGTCACGGACTGAGCGGCAAGATCCCATGTTGCTTCAAGCAACTCCTCAGTGAGCACTATGGTTCTCATCTCCTTCTGGAATTCATACAAAACCATGAGCGAGCTCCATTCGTCCATCCATTGCATCTTTGCATCTTCTACAAGGATTGAAAGGGATTTATAACACGGAATTATCAAACTACAATTCTGAATTTAGCTCAGAGATAGTACTCGTCTATAACACAACCCTATCTGCCCCAACCCAAAGAAACATTGAGTGTCCCATGGAGATAAACATGATACCCGCATAGATATATATCCACCCGGCTACTGGCAAGATTTTACCTTTTTATGGAGTTATTTTATCTTTGTGATATTTGATATATTTAGTTACAGCTTTAGTACAAGTGCTTAACTATATAAAAGATATTATTATAAATTCAATCTCTATTTAAAAAACCAAATTAATTATGGAGTTTTATATTTTTTATGTTATTCTCGGTTACCAAAAGCATCTAAGTCCATATATAGTAATTCACATTAAGCATCTACAATTTTCAATGGGTATGCCAACCATCGAGGTCCCTCTAGTAAGCTTTTAATTAATATGAATTTGTACTCACTACCATAACAAAATTTTAATTAATATGAATTTGTAGTCACTACCATAACAAAAGATACAAAAAAATTAGTTGTTTTTTCAAATTTTAATCTCTTGGTCATCTAAGATATTATTTATTTTTTCCTAAAACACTCCATTTTTAGATGTCATTTGAAATCTATAATCTAATGTTTTTATCTATATATGTGCACTAAACAAAAGAATTTGAATTTGCTTACAAATTTTTTTGGTAATTTTTTTTTTGCTTTCAAATTTGTTGTTGCTTAAGTTTTCGTAGAGTTACTTTCCTACCAGTCTCTTTGCAAATGCATTGGAAACAGAAGTGGAAAAGTGAGGACATTGCCATCTAGTGGCTCTTGTTTTTCTCAACTTTGTCACCAAACATTTTTATTTATAATGTTCTGGTTTTTATAATTATTGGATAGTTTTTAATTTTCTATATTTACCTTGCTGCTCTCTTCTTTTTTATTGTGCCACAACTTCCAATGATCATGATGATGGGTGGAGGGTCCACCCGAAACTCTTTTGTCACTTCTAAATTTCTACACAGTGCAAATCCATAAGCTTGCACACAATATTCCATCTATTTTTATCTAAACTTTTTGTTTTTTCTAACAACGAACACCACATTCAATTCTTGAGGGACATAATAAGTTGCAAAAAAATTAATGAGTCAATTTATAGATAATTTGGGATTTTTTTTTATCTAGACGGTCTATTGACAAATAGAAGGTAAACTGACTAAGTTGGGAGTGTTACGCATGTCTAACCCAATGATTTTCCTCATGAAAGGCATAATCCATTGATATAAAGACCAACAATTCTTTGAACTTGGTGATTGAGCTTTGAGGTATGGGTTGAGAAAAATGTACTATTATGGGTAGGAGGAAAGTGTCTTAAACTTGTTTCCCTTGGGCTTAGAGCAATTGGAAAGGAGTAATTGAGATGAGATCATTTTAAAGGCAATGAAAAATATTTATTTATATGTTAAAAATCATGCCATTGTTAGGTAGTTTCGATAATGTTGTAGATTTGGGCTTGGTTGTGGATGATTCCCTCCTTTCTCAAATCTAGTAGTGCTTTTAGGTTGTAATTTTTTCAACTCTTTTAGTGCTTGTAGGTTGTAGCATTGTATCATGTAAACCACTCTCTTGTTACCTTATTTATTTCTTACTTATTCTTTTACATCCTAACATGTAATTTGGAACGCATAGTAGATCTTAGTATTTTGTAAATTATTCATGGGTGTTTAAGGTCTTAAGCCATTCACTTGCATTTAGTAGTAGACCATTCTGGCTTATGTTGTTAGACTAACTTGGTTCATTTCAAGTTGTTGGTTTTATGATAGAAAATTGTTCCAAGAGTCATGTCTTTACAACTTCTTCAAGAAGAAGGGGAGGTTTGATGTAGGTTCATTTCTAATGGAAGTGGAATTTATCCCTTACTACCATATGTATTATCAATCTTCGCTATTACCCTTGGCCAACATTAGTAGACTCCATTTGATACCACGCTTCCCATTGAATAATAGCTACATTTCATTTTTCATCCCCATATTAAGGCAAGTAGGCGATAACTAGAGGATTTTGCATTTCAATGGAGTAAAGTCTAATTGAGCCCTTCCATTAGGTGAACTCATGAAGTTGAAAAGGAATATTTTCTCATATCAATAGGTTCAAAAAAATCATTTAATTTATTAGATGTGTTAAATTAATTAAAGTTTTGGATAACAAAAAAAATCCAATCTACAAAGATTAAACATGGTTATTCACACATATACAAAGACTCTATACATGTCATAATTTAAATCTACTATTTAAATGATACCATTCCATTCCAATCATAAAATTTACCCAAAAAAGAAAAAACTAAAATTTAAAATCACTTCCAAACATCAAATTGACAACCAAACCCCCCTTTGTTTATGGAATAAAAGGTTCATGTACAAAACTCTATATCCATCATAATTTGAATCTAAAAAATTTCATTACACAACTATAATCCAACTTTTAAATTTATCAAAAAATATATTATAATAATAAAAGATAATTTAAAATCATATCTAAACATTTAAACATATAACAACTTTATATATATATCTTCTGTACACCTATAAGTTTTGCAGCTTGCTAGATACAAATTTTAAACCAATTAAAAATGCCACGGCTTAACTGAAAATATCTTGATTTATAAGGGAAATAAGGAAACGCACATGACCGCGACGTGCCTCAACTTTGCTGTCAATGGAAGACCCATTGGCCACAAGAGAAAAAATGCCACCAAATCTCAAATCCCCACGCATTGTCAACGATTATCCTCTCTATTTAATATTGAAATGAGTAATACAACAATAATGATATCTAAGGGTAATACACAGCTGACTGGACAAAAATCATGACGTGTTTAAACAGCTTGATGCGTACATATTGACACGATGAATATAATGAACAATCGTGCACGTTGTTATTATCTAACTTGCACGGCCAGCAGTAAAAAAATTATTAAAAAAAAATTCTAAGTATGTTGAAGAAAATATGATCGTGAGATGCTATGCGTAGAGACATATATTATTAATTATTAAATAATAAAAAATAATTTAACATTTTTCATATTTATTTATAAAATAAAAATAAAAACTCATAAACCACAATATACACAAAAACTACCTCAACTATAAGGCAATTTTATTTTATTTTTTTATTTACTTTTACATAAATAAACCCATAAAAGTTAAGGAAGCTTGGAATTATTCTACGATTGTATGCGTTTACAAAGTAGAATCACATCTAAAAAATTTAGATTAAATTTTCTAGAACAACATCAAGAATTGAAGAGAAGTGTCCTTAGCTTGTTATAGTTTTGAAGAGTTAGAAGTTTGGAGTGGTCCATGTTGGAGCCAAAATTATAGAACTGAGATCTAATGGGTATTCTAAGAGAAAATGATTTTCATCTTCAATACCCATAGACTCACAAAGGTGGAAAAACCTTTCCTCCCACAACATTTTAAGGGGGCATTTGGTTTCACTTTGAACCTCATAAAAATTCGTTCTAATCTTGACAATATTATTTTTTTCTTTGACCTCATTAAGATAGAAAAATAATTTTGAACCCCTCCATTTTCTTTCTTTTCATTTCCATTCCAAATTGACCTAATCACCCAATATTTCTTATATTCACGCCACTCAACTTATGGACTGAAAATCAATAACTGATATTCTGAGGATCTGATAAGATTTTAAGTTAACAGGACGCCGGACGCCCTGCTTCCTTCCTGCAACAATCCGGACTATCCTTTCCTCGAAGTGTTTCTATATTTATGAATATTGAAGCTCAAAGTTTGTGCTGTTCTGAATGAATTTATAGAGATGAAGGTGGATTCGTGTTTGGTAAGAGCAAGGGAAGAGTTAGACGTGTGCGCTTCATTGCGTGTTTCACCAAATTAATGAATTTGTCTAACGTGCTGTACAAATCCTTGGGAATATTATCTTCATACCTAACACTATGTTGATGGAGCAGCATTATTATTATTAAAAGGTAAAGGAATATCGTTACTATATAATTTAATCAATGTGGGATTGTTGAGGGTTAGGAGATATCACGCCAGGCTGTTGTATTTGGCATGAGCATTCTTTACCTATGGAGTGGTTGTATTTGGCATGAGCATTCTTTACCAATGGAGTGGTCGAAGTGGGATAGTTGAGGGTTAGGAGATATCACGTCATGCTGTTGTATTTGGCATGAGCATTCTCTACCAATGGAGTGGCCAAAGCACTAAACTACCATTGAGCATTCTCTACCAATGGAGTGGCTAAAGCACTAAACTACCATAAGTTAAGCTATAGGTTAAGTTATAAAAATATTGTAGATAAGGATGATGACAATGATGATTAACATAGACAAAATTTGGTTTATTAAACGTTAGGAGAGAAGACAAGATAGAGATTATTTGTTTTGTTTTAAATCATTATTGTATACTCAAAAAGACTTTTTGAAGAGTAGTGTCCTTAGCTCACCATATCTTTGAAGAGTTAGAAGTTTAGAGAGGTTTATGTTGGAGGAAAAATTATATAACTGAGATCTAATGGGTACTCTAAGAGAAATTGATGTACATAGACTCACAAAGGTGTCAAACCTTTCCTCCCACAAGGTTTTAGGGGAGTGCCCGGTTTCACTCTTTGAAGAGTTAGAAGTTTATAGAGGTCTATGTTGGAGGAAAAATTATATAACTGAGATCTAATGGGTACTCTAAGAGAAATTGATGGACATAGACTCACAAAGGTGGCAAACCTTTCCTCCCACAAGGTTTTAGGGGAGTGTCGGGTTTCACTCTAAGGCTCAAAAGAGTTCGTTCTAATCTTGGAAATATTGATTTTTTTCCTTGAGCTCATTAAGATAGAAACATAATTTTGATCCTCAAGATTAAGTTGAATGATCTCTTTATAATATCGTAATATAGTGGTACTTTTTTTTTGCTACTACAAGTTTTTTTACTCATCACAACTATGGTGTTTTATTAATGCTTTTGGGGTTCAAATTTATGAAGATGGGTGGAATTTCATAGCAATGTGGGTGGAGAGCTTCATGCTCCATCGAACTATTTTTTTATATTTTAATTTATTAAAATTAAATATTAATTGATTTTTTTAACTGTCCCTAGGGAACCATTATGCTCTCAGAATTTACAAGTTTCCCACAAATTTTAATTTTCATTTATTCATCCAATTAAATAAAAATTATTTTGTTTTCGTTTAAATTGTATTGGCCAACAATAGTTATGTTCCATAATTTTCAATTTTTAATTTAAATTTGACATTTTATTACAATTTTATCAATATGAATCAGTGGCACTAATGCTATCACTTTTTTTTCTATGGTATGCTAGCAATGCTAGTAATATTTTTTCAATGGTGTGCTAGCAAGTTTTTAATCTTTGGACAATTGAAAATTAACTTGTGAATGAAAACTCAAGCAATATACCATATTATTATAAATCCTTTTTTATCATAACCCTTATAAACCCTTGGGGGTTCACTCTGCGAACGACATAACACATTCAATCATATGATATAAAGAATACCCTTAATTTCATTAGATATTAAAGCATCCCTCTAAAAATCCTTTTGTCGAACCGCACTCGCAATACACTTTTCCAATTAAAAAAAATCTCTTTTAATTGGATATCTTATCTATCCATTTTTCCCATTAAATTTTTAATACTCCAATATATATTTACCTTTAGTGATGACAAGGACGATGATGATGATGGTTAACATTCATTCAGACCAACTTTAGTCTATTGGACCTTAAGAAAAAAGAAAGAAATTACTTGGTTTGTTGTAAAATTTTATTCCTATGCTGAAAAGGCTTAGAAAGAAGCGTATTAAGGTCACCATAGTTTTGACAAGTTAGGAGATTAAAAAGGTTGGTATTATAATTAATATTGTGAAACTGTGAAATTCATTGTGCAAAGACGATTTGATTGACCTGATTTCTTTGGTGCAGCTACCTGTAATGAAAATATCATAAACATAGAGTACAATTACCTGAAATACATCACCAATATGCTGAAAATAAAAATTAGGATCATATATTCATCTAACAAAGCCAAGTGATAGCAGAAAATTGTCCATCTTGGAATACCAAGCCCTTGGGGCTTACTTGAGGCCATAGAGTGACTTCTTTAACCTGCATACAACATAAGGATCCTCTTGGAAACCTTCAAGTTTCTACATATATATATATCTTCTTGTATCTCACTATATGGAGAAATGAAATTTTTACATCCATGTGGTGAACCTCCCAGCACTTGCTTGCAACAATGGCTAAAATTAGCTTGATAGAGTCCATCTTTGCAACCGGTACAAATGTCTCTATATAGTCAAATTCTTGGACTTGAGAGAAGACTTTGGAAACTATTATGGCCATATATTTTATATCTAACCCATAAGTAGAAATTTCGGTCCTATACACCCACTTGCCGTGCACTAGCTTCCTCTTGGGACGCAAAGGAACCAATTCTCAAATCTCATTTTCCTGTAAGGAGTTGAACTCTTCTTGCATGGATGTTTTCCATATTGGGTCATAAGATGATTCCTGATATGATTTTGGATCAAATCCAACCATCATGTAGCAATTCTCAACAAGACTCAATTCATTTTTAAAATAAGCACTTTGAAATTGTGATCTAGTCTTCCTAGAATCTAGTGGATTGTGATCTAAATCCCTAGCTGCTTCTATGGTTTTCTCTTCCCACTTGGGATTTGTGGGGGAATCATGTTCAGAACATCATCTTCATCCATATCATAATCAAAATTATCATAAATATCAGAAAATTAATCATCACTTACATCATCTTGTGGTGGAGGGGATGAGCATTCCCCCGATGCTAGTTCTAGATATGGAATGACCTCTTCTTCGAATTGCAGACTTATTTCTATGAAAGTATTTTGGGTTGAGGGATCAAATAGCTTATATCCCTTTGTATATTCACCATATCTCACCATAATGCACTCCTTTCTTTGCAACTGCAATGCTTTTCTCTTTTCTGGGGGAATTCGAGCACAAGCCCTTTAGCCAAAAATATTGAAATGTGAAATATTTGGCTTGTGACCAAACCAAGCCTCAGATGGTGTTTTTCCATCTACTAATCTATGAAGAGCCATTTTTTGAATGTATGGAGAACAGTAAATGGCTTCATACCATAGCTTAGGACTCAAATCCTTAGCTTCAATCATACAGGTTGCCATATCCTTGAGCGCCCTGTTCTTCCTCTCGGCCACACCATTTTGTTGTGGTGTGTAGGGGACCAAATGTTGCATTTGGATGCCACATTCCTCATAAAGGTGGTATAAAATTTTGTTCACATACTCTTTACCATTATCAGTACGAAGCACTTTGATCTTGTTCCCACACTGATTCTCAACCAGGGTTTTCCAAACCTTGAGTGTCTCAAAGACTTCATATTTTAGTTTGAGAAAGTAAACCCAGCAAAACCTAGAGAAATCATCTATGAAGGTAAATACATACCTTGATACTTCATATGAAGGTGTAGGGAGTGGTCCAATAAGATATAAATGCACCAAACCAAGCACTTGAGTAGCTCTCCTTCCTTTCCCTTTCTCATAGCTACGCTCTAGATGTTTTCCCACCACACAACCAATGCATGCACCTTTGGAGGTCTTGATAGGAGGAAGACCTTCCACCATGCCTTTTTTTCTCAATTCTTAGAGGTATGTGTAGTTCATGTGACCAAATATCTTATGCCGCAGCTTATTGGTTTCATTGGCATGAGATAGGAGCGCTTTCCCTATGTAATAGGGAAGGAAATGGGAGAATGTGTACATACTAGCTTGATGATCAGTAAATACCAAAGCCACCACCTTGTTGGTAGAGATTTCAGATATCTCCAATGTGTCTGGAGTAAATGTTACTCTCTTGGATTCTCCAGTGTGGTTCATTTGGTACACTGACAGTAGATTCGCTACCAAGTCTAGTACAAACAATACATTATTAAAATACCCATCTTCAAGATCGATCTTGCCAATACCCTTTCCCTAGATATCTAAATCATCACCCATTCGAACAGTTGGGCCACTGTTTGAATACATGGATGTGAAGAACTCTTTGACAGAGGCCATGTGCCTTGATGCTCCTGAATCAATGATGAAATTTGAAAAATATGAAGAACCATCAAGAAATGCATGGAACCTCTCTTTGTAGTATGGGCCTAAACCTTCGTCCTTCTTCCTTGTGCCCTCTGGGACTGGGATGTTGTTCTTCTCCAACAATTGCACCATCATATCAATGTTTTTCTTCATACGTGCACTCTCTGGATGCCACCCTTTGTGATAGTAGGTGCATTTGGTCTTCTCCTTGTTCTTCTTGTCCTTGTCCTTGCAAGGATTCGAACCCCCATCATGAAATTTGGGTCTGTATTGCTTCTTCTTGTATGGTTGATTTGAATTCCTTGGATTTCTTCTTTCCTTTGGATGGATTTGAAACATCTGCAGAAAGAGCTTAGTATTTTCTTGATTTGATGGTGCCCATCTACACTAACTTATCTTTCTCTTGGACCAATGGCTCCATGAAGCCAGCTAGGGATGGCATTTTCCAATTTTGGGCTGTGAGCTTGCTTGAGTGAAATGTGCTTACAAACACAGAGTATTCAAGACCTAACTTCGAAAGAATAGACAGTATGAGTTCCTCTTCCTTATTCTCTATGCCACACTACTTGAGATGAACCACCAATGACTTGAATTTGGTGAAGAAATCTTAGATTGTCTCAAAATGCGTTGGGCTCAAGGTGATGAGCTCATTTTCGAGCTGGTGACCCCTCATCTTCAAGTCTTCCCAAATAGAGCTTTGAGCCTCACCCGTACTTCATTTGGGGTAGCTATACTGTCAACATGAAAGACAAAGTCTCTTGAAATGCTGAGACAAACCATTCCAAATGCTTCATCAAGTCCATTGAAAAACTTTGATTTCTCTACTACAGAATTTGATTCGACCTATATCCCCATGGCGACCTTGTAGAGACCCTTGGACCTCAGCTGGATAACCATTTCATCCTTCCATTCAAATTATTTGAATGGTGTTATAAAAACATGGGTCTGATCCATCTCTGATTGCACTAATGGTGACAATTGTTGAATGTACCTACAATGAAAACTCATGAATGTATCTGGAGAATCCATCTAACAGCAAATCAAACACTCAGGATTTGATTTGAAACTCCAAAGAGCTCTGATACCATGTGAGAATTGAAAACACATATGGAACTAGGAGCCAAGAAACTCTCACAAACTCACTATGTTCACAAAACATGCACAAAATAGCTAAAAGACTCAAATTTACACATACACATGAAGTCAATTTAATGGATATTATTAATAGTGTCCAACATATAACTATATTTGGAAAGGATAAATATTACAATAGGGAAAAATATTGAGGCCTTGGATGCTATGTGGAAGCATACAAGTGTCATCACTAGATTTGACCCTCATCCCCCCTAAGTGGACCAATAAGCCTCCAACTCATTCCAAACGGTCACGAATGCATGTATGAATATGGGTAAGGCATGATGTAACATGTGTGGAGGTGTGGGAGGTTTTTTGAGGCACATGGGCGAGTTTCATGGCTCTAGGTGGGAAATAAATGCTCAAAACAGTCTAAAAACCACCCAAAACATGCACTAGCGCCTAAAAGGAGTCAAAATCCCACAAAAAGAGGAAGGGGAGTGCATTCCTGATTGACTGTAATCAATGTGGGAACTTAGGTGTCAGAATGATCAACCTAGAGTTCCTCAACTATGCAGAATGATCAACTAGGACCGCCTCAACTGTTATAATTGTCAATTTCCCTAAGTCTAAACCGTAGGAAATGTCGTGTAGAGGAAAATAAAAGTGTCCAAGGTCTAATAATAAGGTACTAAGGTGGATTATTAGTCTAATAATATTCCCTATTCTTAGTAGATACCCCTTTTTATACCCCCAAATACCTATAGATCCCCCATACCCTACTCCATGCCTCCCTAATACCTGCTATATATTGACCTTATTTTTCGCAATTAAAAAAAAAACTTTATGAATGGATGTGATAAGATACTGGTCAACAAGGTGAATCCCCAATGGAATATAAACCTTAGTTGTAAAACCCTATCATACCTCTCTTTTATCACCCAACTAGTTTAGGATGGAAATCCTCTAAGTTTTAAAATATCATTGAGATGAGCTGATGAGTTGTATTTGAAGTGGTAATCTAGGTCATCTTTTGATTTATAAATTGGATGAAAGTTACCTAGTTTTATTTTTAGAAGCTAACAAATATTTTGAATTTTTTTCCTTTAAAACCACAATAGGTGAAATCTATCACTGTTTTCTATCAAACTGGTATATGACATTGGCATTCATTATTTTCTATAGTTCATCTAATACACTTGTTTTCTACTTCATGTTCATCTAGTATGACCTGTATTGTACATTCTTAGCATCAAGATAGAGTTTAATCCTTAGCTCCCTAATTATCTTGGGATTCCTCTTGTATCATAATATCTTTAGAAAACATATCAAAAAAATCTTAAAAGAAAAAGATGGATTTAACCACTATGCAACCATCCCAACAATTTGTGGTTTCTAGGAACTTTGGTTACTTCCTGTCCTTACCTATATTGATATTTTTTTGGTGATATGCCCTTACCTTATATAGTTTTTTTTTCATTTGTCTAAAATTGTATTTATCTCTCCCCAACTTTTTGTAATTATCCAAATAGATAATTCCCCATCAAAGGTTGATTCCTTTGTTTAAGTCAATGATAAGCTCTTTCAATGGTTCACTCAAGTCTCTTGTTTAGTGCATATTTTCCTTGTAGTAGTACCACTTGTATGTGAAATTGTCAATGTAAGTAGGACATATGTGCACTTCTACCTCTTATGGTTTTGAAACATTCCATTTGTGGCTTGTGCATCTATATCAATTGTTGTAGTATTATTCTTCCATAATATTAATGGCATTTTCTCCTTTGATTATGTTGAATAAGCGTAAAAATAAATCATGTATCCTATCCCATGATAATTTTTTGTTTGGTAGGAAGTGTACCATCAACCATTGGTATGTTGTCATCCTTAGTGTGAATAGGAATTCCTTAAACTCCTATTATTCCATGAGGAATGTTGATATGTTTTTAGTACACTCAATGTGATTCATTGGTTTATATCAATCTTCAAATTGTGTCATCAATCTAGTGCTTTGGAATTCGATGTGAATTTTTTTTCATGATTTTGGCATGTTCCTAGGCCTAAAATACTTTATCAAAATATTTGCCCTATTGCATTAAGTGGATGCATATTATTTCTATAGGAGAAACATGGGAAATATGATCAACAGTGGTATCTAAGACATTTTTAATATGACATCTTGGGAATGCTAGCGGTTAAAATGGTGATAGAATGAACTGTATCTTGTTGCGGATTATGTGAGAGATGCATGAGATCATGGGATGTTGTGTGTTACACCCTTGCTGCAGATCCTTATTCCAGGTATAATAAACCTAAAAGAAAATAAGGACAAAGCTGGAAGAATGTGTGAGTGTGTATGTGCACATGGAAAAGTGAAAGTACATCTATGGAAAGGTAGACATGGAAAACAAGTTGAAGCATGGGATGGAATGACTGCTGAGAGTATGAAAATGCACAATAAACGCATAGGAATAATTCTACAAAGATATTAAGGAGGAACACTACAGAATGTATGTCTCACATTACTTAAAGATGTGAATTTGTGATCCATGAGTGGTTGGCTACACCGTAGGAACTTGGTATGCTGCATGAAAAAGGGAAGTGGAATGTCTTTGTGGGGAGATTGAATCAATTCATATGTGTAGGTAGTGCATCGTTAAGGATAACATGAGAGGTGCTTGTTGAAGTGAGACAGAGTTGACAGTAGTGGCACTATTGGGTTACAGTAGGAATTAGAATGGAAATTCCTAGTTACCATGAGTTGCTTCATTGCATATGGATTTGCATCTATTGAAGAAAGATGTCTTAGGTAAGCCTCGATTGATTAAATAAGGAACCACAAGGGAGAATGTGCATGGAGAGACTATGGTGATGAAGGAGTTTGAAATCATGATTATGGCAAGTTGAGGACAAAGTACTTATGAAGATGCTTGTGTAAGGAATATGCCTGAAATAATTAAAAACAAAGCATGAGGTGAATGGTGTTGTTGAGTTGAATATGTTATTAATATTTCATATGATAAAATAGATATCATTAGTTTTCAATCCAAATTCACAATAGTAGCATATGCATAATCACTGAAAGAAACACAATCCCAACATAGACACAGTATTTATCCTGGGAAACCCTCAAGGGGAAGAAAACCTAACAAAAATTCCTCTATATAAGATGTATAGGATATAACCCCAAAATAGGCATTCTCCTCCTTGTTGTTATGTCTCTCTCTCTCTCTCTCTCCTATGCATTACTTAAGTGAGTGAGTATGTGTTCAAATAAGAAGCACAACTCTTCTATTTATACAAATTGAGCCAACTAACTTTTACCCTAAACAAGTCAGCCCCACTAAATTTTCTGGGCCGACTTCTCCTAGGAAGACTCAAAACAGTATTTTATATTATGGCATTAGGGTACTAATGACCCAAATTACAATGGAGGATTTACCTCATGACTCCATGATGACCAATTACAATAATAACACCCTGACAGAGGAATAATAACATCTCCCTTGGGCTACATCAGTAAAATACATTTATAATATCCTTTGAAGTTACAATATTTCAACACTCCCCCTGTAACATCCTCGATCCTCTGACTGGCGAAGAGGACGCGACTAACACCAAACATACAAGAAAATATCCCCATGAACATGAACAGGCATATAATGCTGAAATAAAAAACTTAAACATAATGCATACTAAGATGCATAATCCTTCATATACATAGCGGAAGCAGACATACATTCATTCAAGCACACCACATGTTCATCACATTCATCAATCAGTAAATATAAATGCAGATACGAAATAGTCAAGAATACTCATCTAATAATAACTTGTCCCACAACCAGCTACGCCGCTGCAACGTTCCACCCAACCATAGGCCAGCATGCTCATCAATCTCTCAGCAACACTGCCACCCCCAAGCTGGGCATGATTCCTCAATTTCTTGTGCAGTGCAAGATGCTCCTAAGGCGATGAGTTCAGGGGTGCCCCCGGGGGCAGAAAGGTCGATTTGGATAACAGGGGAGATGTTGGCCATGTTACCTTCTTCGAAGGCGTCAGGAGCAGGAATGGGGTCTTTGAACCAGTTGACCTTCGGGGGAAGGGAGTCTTTGGATTCGACTGCAAATTGAGGAGCGGTGCTAGAAGATGGTTCGTCTGGGAGAAAGTATGAACGATGATGCATGTCATCCCAGGGATAATCTGGGGCGGTGAGAGCCTCAAGTATTTCTTCATCACTTTAAAATGTTTGGGTTGTCAGATCGGTTGCCGGGGGGGTGGTGATGGAAGAAAACATATAAATGGTCTCGAACTCTTTTGAAAAAGGAGATTCCGGGGGGTGGATCTCCACAATGGGGAGTTGGGTTGTCTCAGGATCCAGATCTGAGGGGAGGATCTCGTCAATGGTGATGTCTGCCGTCTCCAAATCCAGATTGTTCATCTCAAAGAGAGCTGCTCTGTACTCGGGGAGATCGGGACAGTGAATGGTGTAATGCCCGTAAAAACCGCATATGGCACAGGAGTGGTTAGTGCGTAGGGATTTGTCGCGAGGCATAGGGGTTGACTCTAGATGAACCACCGGGATAGTGGGGTCGTCGTCGAGCATTTGCATGTATTCCTTTAGTGCTGGTAAATGAGGACATAGGTGAGTCGCATGGCCCAACTCATCGCAAAGCACACATCGAGGTTTATCAGGTCGTCAAGGAGATAGGAAAGGCTAAATGCTAAGCTGATGACCTCAAACACTAGTTTTCTCAAGCATACCCAGCCTCTAATCCTACTCTCAATAGTACAAAGACCAAACACTGCTTACCGCAACAAAACAACACTTCACAGCTCTGTGAAGAAGATGAAGACCACAGGGTGACAATCCCAAACCAAAAGGTGAAACACAGCTCTAGTCCACAAGACAACTCAAAGTTGTTCTTGGCCCTGGTGTGGCCAAAACAACTCAGCAGCAACCCCAAAAAGGTTCTTGTATACACAGCAACCCAACCCAGGGTAATCAATAGCCCCAACTTCACAATGAAATGGTGGCAACAATCCACAGTCTGAAATGGACAAGAAGCCACACTCCCAGCATGGACAGGGGAAAACTCAACCAACAAACATCCACGAGCCCACAGCACACCCAATCCCCAATGTAATTGCTGGAGAAATTACACAAGCAGAAAAAGGGGAAAGAACAGACTTCCAACCTGTACGCAAAAGAAAAAGACACAGCCAAAGCAAGAGGTGGAAGAAACACATGCAGCAACGATGGGAAACAAAGATCCTCCCTCAATAATGAAGCCACGATATGCTTTCATAGCAACCATGGATCAGTGAAGAACCACCGCCAAGGTTCCATGGCGAAGTGACAGGACACTACACCATCTAGACCTAACTAGCAACGCTGGAAAACAAGGGTCCTTTCTCAACAAGGGAACCCTAGCACATTTTCACCATTAGCAAGGGTGGATTAAACATAGGCTCTCAGCGTGATCAGGAGAGAAACACTTCATAAAGAAAAACACCATAAAAAGGGGAAAACACAGTCAATCCAGGTGTGGAGGAGACTACATAATGGGGGTCAATGAGGAAAACACAACAGTCTATAGCTCACAATCCACCATGAAGGATGGGAAAAATACATAGTCCAGTAATTCCAAAGGAAAACCGGTTCTCTGCGTGGATGGAAGGAACACCGCCACAGACCAACAATTCACGTGAGAGAGGGAAGGCAAACCCCCAAAAAAAAGAATGTGTATCCTTTAACTCAGACCATGTGAAGAGACTGAACGGACTCATGATCTAGTTAGTGGGCAGACCAACCGCATGACATGGAGAGGGAGAGTAGGCGTGGGCGTGGTCTTTTTGCCAGCAAATCGCTGCCCCGAATAACAACAAAACAACAAGGTGGTGACACATGGCTAACCCCCAATGGGGTCCAGGTTTAGCAATTCCCCCCTCCTTACCCTTGGGAATCATGCCCTTTTCATTTAACGTCGCAACGTCGTAGCTAGCTGTAGGTTTAAGTAAACTGATATGCGTTTTTACATGATGCCAAAGCTATAATGTGTCGGATAGCATGATATACCATCGGCAACGATCCCCATTGCCAAAACATAACACAACCTAATCGATGGTGGGGCTTTTTCCTTGAGCTCCGCACCATTATTAATTACAATATATACATCATGTACTTTTTAATGCATCCAGGTCAAAAATGGGGGTATTACAATCCCCTCCCCCTTGGAATAACACCGTCCTCGGTGTTCCAATACATATACAATTTGTACATCAAAATTTTAAAATTTTGTAGACCTGTCCCATGTTCAATTATCTACTCTGAACGTTTAGGACCAAGCCCCTTGGCTTCCATGAGCTTCTCTTGTTGGTTCTTAGCTCTTGGATTATCCCAAGGCCTCGTAAATTTGTGGTTGTTTCCCTCTTTATGTTCCCTCACTGGACAGTACCGACATAAATGATGTCCTCCGCATTCCCAACATTTCACTGGCTACTTCATCTTTACCTGCTCACTTTCCTTTGAGTCTTCATGCCTAGACCAATCTTAACAGATTGCTTGGATGAATGTCCCGTCATTGATCCACCTTCCTTTCCTTTGTCAATTGCTCCCAGAAGGATTTTCAGCTCCCTTTGCAAACCAATAGAGTCTTTCAAAATCTGGTGGTTCATTTCATTCTGCCTTTCCTATATCTTGAGCATCTCTCCAATATTCTCTTGGGTCCTGGAAATCGTTTGAAGGAGACTTCCAGCCAAGTCCAGCAACTTTTGAACTGCTACCATGATCAATGTGCACCACTGGATTTCACCTTTCTCACCTATGAAATGCATCATTGAAATTCTATTAGACCAAGCATAATATAGGCATTAATATCAGTCATTTAATTGCCTAATTGGCATGACAGTCCAAGCCTCATCAATGAGACTTTCATATTTTTCATGCCTTCCCAATAGGCAAATGAGCTCATTCATGTCCATTCTTGGGCAGGGAATTAACCATTCCATCATTCACACTTTACTTTAAGCAAATACACACATTCTATTTTTAGTCATACATGCATTCAACAACCTCTTGTTTTCACAATGCATATATATATATAATCAAAAGGCAAAAGAGAGCAGCAAGAGTTTTTCCCCTCTTTGTTTTGTTCCATCCTAGAATTCCACACCATCATCGTGGCTTTTCATGCTCTCAACCTCTTTCACTTCACCGTGAATGTTGGACCAATACCTCTTGGTCATGACACTTAGTGTCTCTGGTCTATTTCAGACCTCTCAACCATGGATCCTCCCCACATGGTTGTCTCGGCTGCTAGGACCTTCACAATCTTACTAGCACCTTTTTCATTACTACTCATTCCGATCTCTTCAGGATAGTCACATGTCCACATGCACCCCTAGGATGCTCTCATAGTCTTTGCTCCTAGCGATACCTATATTCAAACATTGAATAGATTCACATGTTTAGTTTATTCCCATCGATTTTTACCTCTTAAACAAGAGCTTAAAACATCATAACCAAATCATATACACATGCATATGCATAAGCAAGAATTGCAAATAATCCAATACTTATCTGTATTGTGCATTTCCTCGTTGGTCCACAGGATCCTGCTTTGCTTTGCAAGCCTTGGGATCGCCTATGGACTTGGATGTTAGGTCAGCAAGCAGGCTGCTTCACAACATCCTTTATATATATATATCAGGCACAGTTAAGCCAACCCTTGTTGGGTTTATTAGACAGTCAACAAATCGCCTGTACTTATATCAACAACCAATCATCAGCCAAGCCAACCCTCATTGGGTTTATCAGGGCATCAATAACAACGCATGCCCTTATATCAACCATAACAACCATTTTCCATATCACCCAAGAGACCACACTGTAACTACATTTGCTTATCCTGACAACACAAGCAATATAAGCATATTCGTTAGCGTTATTGCTCTAAAATTGTAACCATATTTCACACCATTCACTATTAAGTATTGAGACACCAGGAGTGCATCCACTCCCTACAGTGTAATCAACATTGAAAAATCCTTCCATGATCTGACATCGGAAAAGTGTGCACCCTTGTCCGGTGTGTATCATGTAGGCCCTATTCATACTCAAGCAATTGGTCCTAATGGAAACAAAATCAAAACATGTTCTGCATATGGAATTTTAACAATCTAATATGCATATTCTTAGCTAGGGTCACAGAAGACTTATCCATTTGTCGAGGCAGTATTCCTTCGTTAAGGAGGAATGGGGTTCCCTTCTCTGATTTGACAGCCCCTCGGTTTTCCATCCTAATTCCTTTTTACATTTCATATCCACACCTGTCTTACCGACATAATCTATACCATCTCACTCATGTTGCTTACCAAACATGTAGTGCAGATGAGACATTCCAAAATGTCCAAAGGAGTTTCCCTCGAAACCCATTTCAAGAAAAGGGAAAACATTCCCATGAAGTTTGGATCCGACAAGCCATCACACATGATCTTCCTGCAGTGTGTACCCCTGGCACATTCATCAAATATCCAAACAGTCAATCATTATCTGATAATACAATCCAAATTGATTTTCCATAACCAAGCAAATGACATTAGTAATTAAATTCAATAGGAATTGCAACTCTGTTTACTACAGAAATTGATTTTCTTAGCAATGAGGTGATCCTCAATTGTGGGTGTCTTGTGAGCAGCACCATCATATCCATTATGATTTTATGCTTACTAGCATAACATGGACACCCACTTACAATGCGTCCTCCTGACACAATTCTATGCAAGCCAATAGTGATTAGTAGTTGTCAGCAATTTCTCAAATCTGAAATTTACAAATTCAAATTTACAACTCATTATGCATACAAACTATTATCATAGCCATGAGACTCTTCTCATGAGGTTTGGCTCTTTCACATGGTAGATTCCGGCCTTTGTCATGGTCTTACCCATTTTTCCATACCCCAAACAATCTACCTGAAACCTGAACTTCAATCAGCCAAACACTTGGTAAGTCTTGATGCATATAACCTTTTCATTGCTGCAACAATCACTGAATGCTCCATCGGATCTCAAGTTGATTGCATTAAAAGTTTTTAAAGAATGCGTTTACTAGTTTGCCTAATTCATGAAACAGCATTAATAGAAATTAAATGCTTAAAACAGAAATGAAAAGAATAACTGATAAACAAATGTGGGAAAAACAAACACATAAATAGAGAGTCACAACATAGAAGTTGATGATGGAGTTCACCCCCTTCACTGGGCTACGTCTCCGGGTCCCTCTCCAATGGGTACCGATCCAATTAATCTCTTTAAAATGGTACAAAAATGGTTCTGGAATCAACTTCAGCAACTGTAAACTGAATGATGTACAAAGTCTTCAAGACCTCTCTTCTGGAAATTACAATTAGCCTTCAAAAGGAAAAGAAAGCTAAAATTATAACAGATAATGTTGACTTCCATAGCAGCAGCATCTGAACACTTCACAGCAAAACTCTCAATGCTCTAAACAAACTGAACTCCCCCTTCGCTGTGGCCAGAATCCCCCATTTAAGTGTTCAGTGGGAGGATAAGTAACGGGTTCGACTCGCCTGCTACCCGTCTTTTCATATTCCATCTATATTATGGTTACAACCATATGCTAAAACTGAACCATGCAATCCTGACAAATCACTGCACCAGGGTTATGTTACCACGACGTTCGATATCCCCGAAATGTTTCAACTGGATGTACATATTATGTTACATTCATTTCTATTCCGCCAAATGCGGCAGCGGTTCCCAACGGTTCCATCTAATACCATATATGGTATTGCTATCCCGCCACATAATGGATATCCGTCGCATTTAGAGCTGTTCCAAATGTTATATCCATTGTTGCAACATATAACTAGACTCCACAAATGTCGCAGCATACAACTAAACTCCATCGCAGCATACAACTAAAATCCATTGTAGCATACAAATGTCACAGCATACGTGACTGCGCACCCTCATCTAACCACCAGAATAGTGCCATTTAACCGCACGATCATGTTACAAACCATTTTATATTACCTCTTGACGGAGCACAAATCGCCAGATGCCAAGTCTGAACCGTAAGACTTGACCGTTCGAACCATGAGATGTTATGTCGAACAGCGCACCATGCGATGTTATGTCGAACCGCGCACCATGCGATGTTATGTCGAACTGCGGGGCATATATGTGGAACATTGCACCATTTGAATGGTATATGGAACATACATTAAGGCTAGTCTTCACACTATGTCTAGCATATGAGTTAAAAACATATGTTATGTTCTTTGAACCATGCATTAATAACCATTGTACCATATTGGATCAGTGTAATTTTTTGAAGATGAATAATCCACCGGATCATTCCTCCCCATTGGAGAGCTTTTGGACCACCAAAAGCCTGAGTCACTCTGCAAGTAAGTGAGGGTACAGCTCCCTCACTTTTCCAATCTCCATCCATCTTGCTTTGCTAGGATGCATGCCTTTAAGCCCCACTCGAAGGTACTCAACATTCCCCCTTCGTGAAGTCCTTACATTTCTGTCAAGAATAACATCATCCTGCAACTCTTTCATGTCTTCAGGTGCCATCTCATCAACTGAATGAATCTGTATGTTAGTTTCTTCATCCATGATCATAGGAGGCTCATACAATTTAAGATTCTCAACATTGACAACTGAATAAATTTGCATGTATGGAGGTAAATTCAAGTGAAAAGCATTAGTACCAATCTTTTCCAAGATCTCAAAAGGACCATACCTGATAGGCTTAAGTTTTTTACCTTCACCTTTCATTCTTTCTTTGGTGATATGTAACCAAACTCTGTCACCAACCTAAAATTGATGATCAACTCGATGCTTGTCATGCCTGGCTTTGTACTTTTCCTGGCTCTTCTCCAACTATTCCTGAACTTCCTGCTGCACCACTTGGATTCTCTGAATCAATCTTAGAGATTTATCTGCATCATGATGTCCATCCACTGTATCTTTTCCAAAAGAGAAGTCCATCGGTGCTTTTGGAAGATAACCAAAACAAGTTTCAAAAGGAGATCTTTTCGTGGAAGAATGAACTGCATGATTGTAAGCATGTTGTATATACTACAACTGCTCATCCCAAAGTTTAGGATGTTTACTACAATATCCCCTGAGCAGCTGAACCACTGTTATGTTTACTACCTTTGTTTGTCCATCGATCTGTGGATGAAAAGCTGTACTTTTCTTAAGTTTAGTATCCATAAGCTCCCATAAAGTTGACCAGAATGCTCCTAAGAACCGGGAATCCCGATCAGATACAATAGACATGGGTACCCAAAATGTACCCAAACATTCTGAAAGAATAGATGAGCTGTTTGTTTAGCAGTGATCTGTTTGTTACATGGAATTAAGATACACATTTTGTTGAATCTGTCCATAACAACATACAGGTAATCATGCCCTTTTCTAGACATAGGTAGTCCTCCTACAAAGTCCATAGAAATGCTTTCCCAGGGACGAGAAGAAACTGGAAGAGGTGTGTACAAACCCAATTTCCTATTGCTAGGCTTACTCGTTGCACACATAACACATCCTTGTATATATTTAGCTACCATTTCTTGCATCTGAGGCCAATAACAGTGATTCTGCAACATTGTCAACGTTTTACTTACACCAAAATGTCCTGCAATCAATGAACTATGTGCTTCTCGGATCACATGCACTCTCTCTTTCTCTGGAATACAGAGTTTACTGAGATGATACAGGAGTTGATTATGCACATAATAGTTCTCTTCCTGTTTACCATGTATTAGTGATGCATATACGTTCTTAAAATCTTTATCTTCTGCATACTGTTCAATGTAACTTTCATGTGTTAATAAACTGTTCTGAAGGATGATTGAAGCGTTTGTAGGTGCCCTCGATAACATGTCTACTACTTTATTATGAATTCCCTTTTTGTATTTAATTACAAGATGAAACTGTTGCAAGAATCCCATCCATCTTAATTGCCTACTTTGCTGTACTTTAGTTTGAGATTGCAGATATTGAAGTGGCTGATGATCAGTATGTATGACTATTTCTTTTCCCATGATATAATGTTTCCACTTCTTCACACTCTGTACTAAATCATACAATTCTTTGTCATAATTCGGATAGTTACTTACCGCAGTAGAGAACGTTTCTGAATGGTAACAAACTGGCTTCCTCCCTTGCATCAAAACGACTCTCATGGCAAACCCGATGGCATCTGTTTCGATCTTAAATGGCTGCTGCAAATCTGGCAACGTCAGAACTGGTGTTGTGCTAATCCTTTCCTTCAAAGTGTCAAAGGATCTCTTATGCTTTCCTCCCCACTGGAAAATTTCATTAACGCTTGTCAACGCATGTAATGGAGCAGCAATGGAAGAAAACCCAGAAATGAATTTCCTCCAATACTGAACCACACCCAGAAAAATTCTGATTTCAGTAACGGTGTTAGGCCGTGGCCAGTTTACAATGACAGCAACCTTGGCTGGGTCCACTCGCATGTGACCTCCACCAATAATATGGCCCAGATATACTAAAGAAGTTTTAGCAAACTCACATTTAGACATTTTTACATAAAGCTTCTCCTTCCTCAGTACATCTAAAACTTTCTTCACATGTACAATGTGTTCCTCCCAGGTTTTGCTAAACACCAGGATATCATCCAGATATACAATTACAAAATCATCAATGAATGGACGAAATACATCATTCATGACCCGCATAAAAGTACCAGGTGCGTTACAGAGCCCGAAAGGCATCACAAGCCATTCATACAAACCCTGTTTTGTTTTAAACGTTGTTTTCCAGGCATCATTTTCAGCAACACGGATTTGATGATACCCACTACGCAGATCCAATTTTGTAAAGTAAGTTGCGTGTTTCAACTGATCAAGCAAATCATCAATGCGAGGAAGAGGATACATGTTTTTAATGGTGATTTTGTTAAGGGCATTATAGTCGATGCACATCCTCCAAGACCCATCCTTCTTCAGAACCAAGACTATAAGGGAGCCACAAGGATAAGTGCTTGGCCGAATGACCCCCTTCTCAATCAGATCCTGCACCTGCTTCTTGATTTCCTCATTCTGCATTATAGACATCTGGTACATGGCTATGTTCGGGAGTGGCACATCCTACTGCAAATGTATCTCATGCTGAATTTCTCTCTTTGGTGGTAACCCTTTTGGATCTTGAAATAAATCATCATACTCAGAAATAATTTCAATCAATTCAGATTTATGTTTAGGATCACATCCTTCAAAATATTTAGAGATCTCATCATTTTTCACCTTAACCATCATTAACACAAAGTTCTTACTAGCATTTACCAGCCTCTTCATTTGTCCTGCAGAAACTATTGCTAGGTTTGTTCTTGTCTTGTGTGCTCTTACAATATATTCCACGCCATCTTTTAAAAGATGATACTTATTATGCTCTCTATAAAAGACTGCTTTCCGGTCATACAAATATGGACTCCCAAGTACAATTCCACAAATTTCAAGTGGTACTACATCTAATTCTACCTCATCCATGAACTTTCCAGTAATTGCAAACTTTAATACACATTTCTTTGTAACTTTCAATTGTGTATCATTAGTAACCCAACCAAGAGGATAGGGTTTTTCATGAGCAATAGTAACTAAATGCAATTTCTTAACCACTTCTTCTGATATCAGATTTACTTCTGAACCACTATCAAACAATGTATCAATCTTTGTGTGATTTACAATGACATGAACTATAATACCCCAGTTTTAGCCCTGCTTGCATTAAAGTACATAGGATACATATGTTGTAAATAATCTTGGTGCGGAGCTAAAGGCCAAGGCCCCACCATATATTTGGTTATGTTGTGTTTCTGATTAGGAATGGTCACCGATGGTATATCGGGACATGCGGCATATATTTAATTGTGGCATCATGTAAACACGCATTTTAATTAAATAACCCAACCAGCTATGTCTGCGGCAACTAAATTGAGAAGGGGCATGATTCCAAAGGATAAGCAAAGGGGGATGTGGAACATTGAGTCACAGGGGAAAACTGTGTGTCACCACCACCCTTGGTTTTTCCTTTTTTCTTTGTTGTTGTTGAGGCAACAATTGGCTGGCAAGAAGACCACTACCATGCCCACGCTTGCTCTCCTCTCCACGACGTAGGGACCCTTCTTCCCACTCCCTCGGATCATGGATGTTCATCTTCCTCATGCAGGACGGGGATAAAACGTTTTACCCTCCATTGTGTTGGGGTTCGCCTCCTCTCTCTAGCGCTAATTGCCGGTCTATAGTTCTATTCTTTCAATCCACGCAGAGAACCAGCTTCAACCTCCATGTATTGGACTTTGTATTGTTGCGTCCATCATAGTAGATCGCAACATAAATTATTGGGATTTCTCCCCACTGATTGATGGGAGCGATTTTTCCCGATGCATTGAGTTACCTGCAATGCGGCATTGGTAGAAGATCAGGGTGATCTTACCTGTGAATCCACGCTGAGTTGTGAATGTTGGACGTATCTCTTTAACCATTTTCTGGTCTGTGTAAGTCTCATAGCGATAGTGTTAAATATTGGTTTGTTGTGGGTTCATGTGAGTGTGTTAGCTCTTGTTTCCATGATTGCGAGACTGTGTTTTTCCCTGTAAACGATTGAATAGTTGTTTGGTTGCTTGCATGCCGTGGATTTGTCCCTGGAATATTTGGGGTTGGTGAGTGAGGGCCTGAGGTGCTTGATAAACCTAGTGGGTTGAGAACCACATGGATAGAGCCACTGAGCTGGATTTCTTCTCCACAGCCCATGAAGATCACTGGAGGGAGGATCAGGGTTTGAGGGACTGCGTTGCAGAGAAGCGACTGACTTCCTTGTGTTGGGTGTGTGTGGGTGTTCTAGAATCTAGGCTGGTTCTGGTGTTGGTGTCTGCAGCTCTTCAGTGAACTCACCAGCTTAGCATTAGCCTTTCCTAGCTCCTAGATGGCCTAATAAACCCAAATCTGTTGGCTTGGCTAATCTGTTGTTCACCTGATAAACCCAACCGCGTTGGCTTGGCTGAACTGTGTACCCTTGTGATGTTGTTACCTTGGATATGTGTAAGCCTGTTAGTTCCTTATTCCTTGGAGAATCATGCCTAGCTCGGGGGTGGCAGGGTTGTTGAGAGATCAAGGAGCACACTGGCCTATGGTTGGGTGGAATGTTGCAACGACGTAGCTAGTTGCGGAACAAGCTCTTTCTAAGATAAGTAATCTTGGCTATTTTACTTCTACAATCCTATTTACTGTTAATGATCGTGATGAACATGTTGAATGCTTGTACGAATGTATGTTGCTTCTGTTGTGTATGATAAATGTTCATGTATGTATGTTCTAGTTCAAATCATTCTCCTTCAACATTTCATATGAATGTACATCTTCATGGGCTACATGCCCGGATGTTTTGGCTTGTAGTAGCATCCTCTTCGCCGGTCGGAGGGTCAGGGACGTTACAGCATGGTATCAGAGCTCATGTTGCAGCATGGGCCTGAATGGACCACCAAGATGCAGTGACAGTGGCAGGATTTCTTTCTGCCCAGCAGAGATCATAATTTGATGACAACAAACTTCCAAAAATTTGCCTAAGTGTTGAACAGTCGAAACACTTAGTGGAATAGACTTCCGATGTAGCAGAAGAGTTAGTGGAACGGACTTCCGACGTAACGGAATACTTAGAAGAAAGCACGCCTGATGGGAACACTTGGAAGAAAAAACACGGAAAAATTTCTAAGTGTTCGACGTCTGTCGGAAGAAAATAGCTATTCGAGCATCTGTCGTTGCGAATGGCAAAACGACTACACGTCCGACGGGTAAGTTCTCCGACCGCCGACGCCATGAAGAAGTTTGAAAAATTTTCTAAGTATAGAAATCGTCGGCCATCGGAAGAAGATAGAGGGTTGATGTTCCACCATTGCGGAAGCCAAAAGCACTAGCCTGCCGATGAGAAAGGACTTCTGGTGCCATCGGCAAAAGTTAGCTATTTGAGCAGCCGATGCGGCGACGGAAGAAGAAGAAATATTTCCGAAGAAAATTTCCAAAAAATTTTCTAAGTACAGAAATGTCGGAAAACTTTAGAGGATTGAACATCCACCGCTGCGGCTGTCTAATGGACTATCCTTCCGAAGGATAGTGGATCCGATTTCCAACACGATAGCGCTTAGCAGATCCGACAGCCGATGTACGTCGAAAAAATTTAGTTGTTTTCACCGCCGATACAGCGGAGAATTTAGTGGTTTGGACTTCTGAAACATCGTACTGATAGTCGAAATGAGAGCCGATTCTGCATAAGGAAAATTTGAGTTTTCTGTGGGATTTTTCCAGCAGATTTTGACTGTTTTTCAGTGGGATTTTGGCTGTTATTCAGTGGATTTTCAGAGCTGAAAATGAGAAAGAGGCAACGATCTTATGCGCCAGATTGCGTGAAAATTAAATAATTACAAAAAAAATAAAAAAACGAGGGCACTGCCCTCGACCCGCCCTGCAGTGGCGAGCCATAAGGGGGCAAGCCCCCTTGACCCCCGTCGTCCCCCTCAGATAGACGCTCTTTGATGAAGGAAATCTTGTGTTTGGGCAAATTTGTTATTTTATGATTTTTTCCAAGAAAAAGGTAAGTAGTTTGATTTATATTAATACTATGCATCTAATAGTTTGCTACTAACACATTGCAGAACTATAGATAAATTCCAAGAGCAGTACTCCAGAAAGAACAATGTGGTAAAGCCAGAGGTGGTTCAGTCATGAGAACCCATGATGGGTATGATGCTCGAGATTCTTATGAGCGAGTAGAAGATGTCATGGGAGAAAATTTTCATAATAGGAATGATGACATTGAGCCCAATGGAAGGAGATTCCAAGAGACACCGTCAGATGTTGCAGCCACCATGAGAAGCTTAATAAAATCCCAAGAAGAGCAGCGTCAGTTGAATGCTACCATATTGGAGAGTTTGACAGACTTGCAAAAAAAGATAGATTCTGGATGAGGTACATCAAAAGGCAGTAAGAGCAGCACTAGGAGAAGGAGAAGGACTTCCAGTGGATCGTCTGACTCCGAAGAATCTAGTGGAGATACAAGTTCATCTCCTCATAAAAGGAAAAGAAGAAGGCACCTTAGGGATCGCTCTCGAGATGAGTTTAGGAAAACTAAACCTCCTACATTTGATGGTGAGATAAAGACGGGACAAGAAGCTGAGGCTTGGCTAATTGGGATAAAGAAGTAATTTCAGGTGCAGGACTATTCAGGGAACATGAAGGCACGAGTTGCCATATTCAATCTGAATGGAAGAGCATACATTTGGTGGGAACACTTCAAGCAAGTAAAGAGGATCAGTGAAAGGAGACTTAAGTGGAAACGGTTCAAGAAGTATTTCAAGCGAAAATACCTCTCTGACAGGTACTATGATGACAAGATCAAGGAGTTCCATGAGCTGATATTGGGACAGCAAACCATGGATGAATATGCAAATAAGTTTTTGGAGCTGTTGAGGTATTTTTGGTACATCAGAGATGAAAAAGTGAAGGTCCATCATTTTCTAAGTGGACTACCTCAGTCTTACAAAGATAGAATTGAGTTTTATGAACCTATAACTCTTGAAGAAGCAATAAGAAAAGCTAAGTATTGCTATGAGCAAAGTAAAGGAAAACCTGATCACCATAAGGCATGAAGGACAAGAAGAATGAAAATTTGGACCAAAGAAAGAAAGGTTTCAAAACTTCTAACTTCAGGACTCAACAGAAGCAGCCATCCCAAGCTGCGAGTGATCCAGTTGGAGTGACAGGTGGAAATCCTAAAGATCCACATCCAAATAAAAGTCCACTCAAATGTTGGAAATGTGAAGGACCTCACTTGCGTATAAATTTTCCACTCGAGAATGAGAGTACAAGGCCAGCTTACAATATTCAAGAAGCAGAAACAGTGGGTCAGGTAGCAAGGGCACTCCCTAGGATTTATGCAGCACTGGAGGACCGCCAGGCAGATCACCAGTCAACTATCGTTGAAGTAGCAGGTAAGATTGTTGAGCAATCTATTTCTATTTTTATTGACCCTGGTTCTACGCACAGTTACATTACCCCTAGAGTAGTGGAGATTTGTGCTTTTAAGAAGGTAAAGCATAGGAAATCTTGGTTAGTCCAACTAGCCACTGGAACTAAGAGAAAGGTTAGTGAAATGGTAGAGAAATGTCCATTGGTCATGGATGGGTTGGTCACTTGTGTAGATCTGAATGTTCTACCACTTGGTTCCTATGATGTTCTCATTGGGATGGATTGGTTAGAAGCTCACAAGGTGAAGCTTGACTGTTACAATAAGATTTTCTAATGCATGAATGAAGAAGGGAACCTAGTGTTTGTGAGAGGCATTCCAAAGGTGATTTCAGTACGGTAGGTTTTAGCAATGCAGTTAAATAAGTTTTGTAGGAAGGGTTGCCAGTTGTATGCAGCTTATATTTTGGAGACATCAGGAGATGAAACTCCTAGGTTAGAGGACTATCAGGTGTTACAGGAATTCAGGGATGTGTTTCCTGATGAGATTCCAGGGCTTCCTCCAAAGAGGGACATTGATTTCACGATTGATTTTGTGCCAGGAGCAGCACCAGTGTCCAAGGCACCCTATAGGATGAGTACACCGGAGATGCTAGAATTGAAGATGCAATTGCAAGAGTTGTTGGAAAAGAAGTATATCCGGCCGAGTGTGTCCCCTTGGAGAGCACCAGTTCTATTTGTAAAGAAGAAAGATGGTACACTCAGGTTATGTATTGATTACAGACAGTTGAACAAGGTTACTGTGAAGAATAAATATCCTTTGCCTAGGATTGATGACCTCTTTGATCAAATGAGAGGAGCAAAGGTATTTTCCAAGATTGACTTGAGGTCTGGTTACCATCAGGTGAGAATCAAGGATGAATACATTCATAAGATGGCCTTCAGGACAAGGTATGGGCATTATGAGTTTGTAGTGGTACCATTTGGTCTCACAAATGCACCAGCTACATTTATGTGCCTTATGAATAGTGTCTTCAGTAGGTATTTGGACAAGTTTGTTCTTGTTTTCCTTGATGACATTCTTGTTTATTCTAAGAATGAGAAAGAACATGAAGAGCATTTGAGATTGACATTGCAATTGCTCAAGGAACATCAGTTGTATGCAAAACTGAGCAAGTGTGACTTCTATCGAGATAGAATTCAGTATTTGGGTCACATTATCTCAGAAGAGGGTATATCTGTGGACCCTGAAAAGATTGAATCCATTATGAATTGGCCTACTCCAAGAAATGTGACAGATGTGAGATCTTTTATGGGACTTGTAGGATACTACAGGAGATTCATTGAGGGATTCTCCAAAGTTGCACATGCCATCACTTCTTTGAAAAAGAAGGGGATGAAGTTTGAATGGACATCGAGGTGTGAAGAAAGATTCCAGCAGTTGAAGAGTCTTCTCACCAATGCACCAGTGTTTAAGGTTGTAGATCCAGAGAAATATTTTGTGGTGTGTACCGATGCATGCGGACAAGGGCTTGGAGGAGCCCTTATGCAGGACAACCATGTAATATGCTATGAGTCAAGAAAGCTTAAGGAACATGAGAATAACTATGCCACTCATGATCTAGAGCTTGCAGCCATAGTACATGCTCTCAAGATGTGGAGGAATTACTTGATGGGTAGGAGATTTGAGCTCAGAACAGATCACTATGGACTGAAGTATCTATTTGATCAGCCTACTCTGAATGTTAGGCAAGCAAGATGGCTGGAATTTTTATGTGAGTTTGATTTTGAAATCAAGCACATAAAGGGAAAGGAAAATAAGGTAGCTGATGCACTCAGCAGGAAGGTGCAAGAAATGCATGTGGCATCTCTTAGTATTTGCCAATTATATTTGAGGCAGCAGATTGTTAATCATGTTGCTGGAGATGAATTGTATGAGTAGGTAAAAGACAAATTGCAGCAGCAAAGTCTCGAGAAGAGGTATAAGGGATATAAATTGGAAGAAGATAGACTTCTCACTTTTAAAGGTAGAATTTATATTCCGAATATAGCAAGTTTGAGGAGAGTTGTTATGGATGAAATCCATCAAACTCCATATTCTGGTCATCCAGATATCAGAAGACAATTGCTACCGCTAGAAAGCAGTATTGTTGGCCAGGTATGAAAAAGGACATGGCTGAGTACATTTAAAGGTGTATGAAATGTCAACAGGTGAAGGTTGAGCATCCACATCCAGCAGTTTTGTTGCAGCCTTTTCCAGTTCTAGAATGGAAATGGGAAGTTATTTCCATGGATTTTATTACAGGATTGCCGATGACTTGGAGGCAACATGATTCCATCATGGTTGTGGTGGACAAGTTGACTAAGGCAGCACATTTTATACCAGTGAAGTCTACGCACAAGACTGATGACATTGCAAAGATCTTCATGAAGGAGATTTTCAAATTGCATGGATTTCCTAAGGCAATAGTCTCTGACAGAGATGTCAAGTTTACCTCCAACTTTTGGAAGGGGTTGTTTGCAGATTTGGGTACAAATCTAAACTTTAGCACTGCATACCATCCTCAGACAAATGGGCAGACAGAGAGAGTGAATCAGGTGCTTGAAGATATGCTTCGCATGTATGTAATGGACAAACCAACTAAGTGGGAAGATTACTTACACTTTGTAGAGTTTACTTACAACAATGGACAGCAAGCATCCTTGGGGATGAGTCTGTATGAAGCTTTGTATGGAAGACGGTGCAGGACACCAGTGACTTGGGACAACCCAGTGAACAGAGTTGTGCTTGGACCAGAATTGCTCAAGGAAATGGAGCAAGAAGTTGTAAAGATTAGGCAGAATTTGAAAGCAGCACAGGACAGACAGAAACTTTATGCAGATAAGCATAGGATGAACAGGGAATTCAGTGTTGGGGATCATGTTTACCTCAGAGTGAGGGAAAAGAAAAGTTCCTTGAAGCTTGGAAGTTGTGCCAAGCTGTCACCTCGATATTGTGGGTCGTTTGAAGTGCTTGAGAGAATAGGGCCTGTTGCATATAGACTTGCATTGCCTACTAATACTAGAGCTCATAATGTTTTTCATGTTTCTTTGCTTAAGAAATATGTACATGATCCTAACCATGTGATAAATTGGGATGTGATTCAGGTGGAACCCGAGGGAGAGTTCCAAATCGAGCCAATGCGCATCCTCGACAGGAAGGTCACAATGCTCCAGAACCGGGCCATAGGGCAGGTAAAGGTGTAGTGGGAGCATTACGGACCTGAAGAGGCTACGTGGGAGCTGGAGTATTCCATGCGATTGGCACATCCATTTTTGTTCAATCCTACGAAACACTGAGGCGGTACCAGTGTAGCATTTTGTTCAAATTTTGTAAATCACTGAGGACAGTGCTATTGAAGGGGGAGGGTAATGTAATACCCCGGTTTTAACCCCGCTTACATTAAAGTACATAGGATACATATGTTGTAAATAATCTTGGTGTGGAGCTAAAGGCCAAGGCCCCACCATAGATTTGGTTATGTTGTGTTTCTGATTAGGAATGGTCACCGATGGTATATCGGGACATGCGGCATATATTTAATTGTGGAATCATGTAAACACACATTTTAATTAAATAACCCAACCAGCTATGTTTGCGGCAGCTAAATTGAGAAGGGGCATGATTCCAAAGGATAAGGAAAGGGGGATGTGGAACATTGAGTCACGGGGGAAAACTGTGTGTCACCACCTCCCTTGGTTTTTTCTTTTTTCTTTGTTGTTGTTGAGGCAGCGATTGGCTAGCAAGAAGACCACTACCATTCCCACACTTTCTCTCCTCTCCATGACGTAGGGACTGTTCTTCCCACTCCCTCGGGTCGTGGCTATTCGTCTTCCTCATGCAGGATGAGGATAAAACATTTTACCCTCCATTGTGTTGGGGTTCGCCTCCTCTCTCTAGCGCTAATTGCCGGTATGTAGTTCTATTCTTTCAATCCATGCAAAGAAACAACTTCAACCTCCACGTATTGGACTGTGTATTGTTGCATCCATCATAGCAGATCGTAGCAGAAATTATTGGGATTTCTCCCCACTGATTGATGGGAGTGATTTTTCCCCATGCATTGAGTTACCTGCAATGCGGCATTGGTAGAAGATCGGGGTGATCTTTCCTGTGAATCCACGCTGAGCTGTGAATGTTGGTCGTGTCTCTTTAACCATTTTCTGGTATGTGTAAGTCTCACATCGATAGTATTAAAGATTGGTTTGTTGTGGGTTCATGTGAGTGTGTTAGCTATTGTTTCCATGATGGAGAGATAGTGTTTTTCCCTGTAAACACTTGAATAGCTGTTTGGATGCTTGCATGCAGTGGATTTGTCCCCGAACTATTTGGAGTTGGTGAATGAGGGCCTGAGGTGCTTGATAAACTTGGTGGGTTGAGAACCACATGGACAGAGCCACTGAGCTGGATTTCTTCTCCACAGCCCCTGAAGAGCACTGGAGGGAGGATCAGGGTCTGAGGGACTGTGTTGCAGAGAAGGGGCTGACTTCCTTGTGTTGGGTGTGTGTGGGTGTTCTAGAATCCAAGCTGGTTCTGGTGTTGGTGTCTGCAGGTCTTCAGTGAGCTCACCAACTTAGCATTAGCCTTTCCCAGCTCCTAGATGGCCTGATAAACCCAACTTTGTTGGCTTGGCTGATCTGTTGTTTGCCTAATAAACCCAACCGCGTTGGCTTGGCTGAACTGTGTACCCTTGTGATGTTGTTACCTTGGCTATGTGTAAGCCTGTTAGTTCCTTATTCCTTGGAGAATCATGCCCAGCTCGGGGGTGGCAGTGTTGCTGAGAGATCAAGGAGCACGCTGGCCTATGGTTGGGTGGAACGTTGCAGCGACATAGCTGGTTGCGGAACAAGCTTTTTATAAGATAAGTAATCTTGGCTATTTTACTTCTGCAATCCTATTTACTGTTAATGATCGTGATGAACATGTTGAATGCTTGTACGAATGTATGTTGCTTCCGTTGTGTATGATAAATGTTCATGTATGTATGTTCTAGTTCAAAGCATTCTCCTTCAGCATTTCATATGAATGTACATGTTCATGGGCTAGATGCCTGAATGTTTTGGCTTGTATTAGCGTCCTCTTCGTTGGTCGGAGGGTCAGGGACGTTAAACGAACATGAAACAGTGCAATTCTATTTTTATCGTTTTGCTTAGAAGTAGATGGCAGATTTGTATTTTCACTAGAACTTGATTTTGCATCAATGGGAAGTGAGATACTTTTATTCTTACCCTGGATTCCAACAGCTGTAACCTTTGTTTCATCACCTAAGTCGGATCCCAAGTCTTGAATAACTGCTGCAGTAGATTTTGCTTTTCCTTTATCTTTGTTTCCTCCGTACTTCTTTGGCCTTAACTCCGGATGAAGTTTCCAACACTTAGAGACATCATGTCCCTTTTGACAATGCGAACATGTAGGATTTTCACCCTCTTTCTTAACAATAGCCATCTTCTTTTTCCCCTTATATTTACCTTTCGATTTTCTGTCAAATTTAAAGGATTTCTTCACAAAAGTATCATTAGCATGCTTACCCCCATGGGGGCTTCACTCAATGAAACTCTCACATAGCACGTGTAATCATGGACTATTAAAGAATACCCTTAATTTCTATAGATATTGGTCCAAACTCCTTTTTTTGAAGCCCCCTCCCAATATTTGAATTGTCTCCACCACCCTTTTTTATACCCTAATCCTTAAAAACCTCCCTAACCCCCCACCCTAAACCCCTCATCCCCCCCAATACCTGCAATATATTGGCCTGATTTTTAAGAAATTTAAAACCCGCAATATGAACTAACGTGCTAGGATATTGCTCAACAAGTGAATCCCCTAGCTTCTAAATGTGTAGCTTGAACACATACATCATCCAAATTACTGGGGTTAAACATCAACAAAGTATGTCTCAAATAAGAATGCATGCCACCAATGTACTTAAGAAGAGTTTCCTGTGTATCTAATGAAACATTAAATGCAATATCCCTCTTTCTGAATTCATGAGTATAGTCTTGAATATTCTGTCCTTAGCTTGTCTAAACATTTTCCAACTCATGGTTAATTGTTGAATATGTCCTAAAGGATAAAATTGCTTCCTTAATACTTCAATGAATTCATTCCAAACTGAAATAATTTTACCATTCTTTCGAAGATCTTGCTGAATCTTGCTCTCCCACCAAGTAAGATCCATACCACTCATTCTCAAAGTCGCCAGTTGAATTTTGGAAGGGTCATCATTAATGCCCTGCACCCTGCAATATACTTCAAGCTGCTTGATCCAATTGTCTAACTTTTCAGCATCTAAATCTCCATTATAAATTGGCAATTCAAATTTTACATCCAATTTGAAATAAGGCATATTAGGATTTGCATTATTTGAATGAGAAGTATGAGAAGAAGAGAAAGCTTGATTAGTATCAGGAGGATCACCATCACCTCCTACTCTTTTACCCTTTTCTTCCTTGTTCACTTATGCATCTCTGGATGAAGATCCTTCTTCCTTCTTCTTCCTTTCTGCACGCTCATCGAGTAGAATTTCCATCATGGATTTCATGCTGATAAAAGCCTCCAAAAACTCAGTTTCAGAAATAACAGGTTTTTCCCGTTCTGTATTTCCTTCTTCTTCCCCTCATGGAGAAGACATTGTTTTTGAGAATGTTCTCCTTGAGCCAATCTCAGGATCTCCTTCAATTAATTCTCCTTCACCAAGCTTTAACCTGGACTTGGTAAGCATTCACAAACTTGCACAAGCAGTTAACCTGTTCTGATACCATAACATGCTTCGTCGGATCTCAACTTGAGTGCATTAAAAAAATTTAAAGAATGCGTTTACCAGTTTGCTTAATTCATGAAACAGCATTAACAGAAATTAAATTCTTAAAATAGAAATGAAAAGCAAAACTGATCAACAAATGTGGGAAAAACAAACACAGAAACAGAGAGTCACAACACAGAATTTGATGACAGAGTTCACCCCCTTCACTGGGCTACATCTCCGGGTCCCTCTCCAATGGGTACTGATCCAATTAATCTCTTTAAAATGGTACAAAAATGGTTTTGGAATCAACTTCAACAACTGTAAACCGAATGCTGTACAAAGTCTACAAGACCTCTCTTCTGGAAATTACAATTAGCCTTCAAAAGGAAAAGAAAGCTAAAATTATAACAGATAATGTCAACTTCCATAGCAGCAGCATTTGAACACTTCATAGCAAAACTCTCGATGCTCTAAACAAACTGAACTCCCGCTTCGATGTGGCCAGAATCCCCCATTTAAGCGTTCAGTGGGAGGATAAGTAACGGGTTCGACTCGTCTGCTACCCGTCTTTTCATATTCCATCTATATTATGGTTACAACCATATGCTAAAACTGAACCATGCAATCCCGCCAAATCACTGCACCAGCGTTATGTTACCATGACGTTCCATATCCCCGAAACGTTTCAACTGGCTGTACATATTACGTTACATTCATTTTTGTTCCGCCAAATGCGGCAGCGGCTCCCAACGGTTCCATCTAATACCATATATGGTATTGCTATCCCGCCACACAATGGATATCCGTCGCATTTAGAGCTATTCCAAATGGTATATCCGATGTCGTCGCATATAACTAGACTCCACAAATGTCGCAGCATACAACTAAACTCCATCACAGCATACAAATGTCGCAGCATACAACTAAACTCCATCGCAACATACAAATGTCGCAGCATACAACTAAACTCCATCGCAGCATACAAATGTCGCAGCATACAACTAAACTCCATCGCAACATACAAATGTCGCAGCATACGTGACCATGCACCCTCATCTAACCGCCAGAATAGTGCCATTTAACTGCGCGATCATGTTACAAACCATTTTATATTACCTCTTGACAATGCACAAATCGCCAGATGCCAAGTATGAACCGTAAGACTTGACCATTCGAACCATGAGATGTTATGTCGAACAACGCACCATGCGATGTTATGTCGAACCGCACACCATGCGATGTTATGTCGAACTGCGCGACATATATGTGGAACATTGCACCTCTTGAATGGTAGATGGAACATACATTAAGGCTAGTCTTCTCACTATGTCTAGCATATGAGTTAAAAACATATGTTATGTTCTTTGAACCATGCATTAATAACCATTGTACCATATTGGATCAGTGTAATTTTTTGAAGATGAATAATCCACCAGATCACTGAAGCATTTTCAGAATTTACAAAATTCGAATACTTCCAGCTGTTAATCACATCAATATTACCAAAACTTATTTACTTCATGCAATCATTATCATACTTTAAATTAGAGGGTACAGTCACATCATTTATGCAATTAAATGAAATGTTTAGATACTCCTTACTTCACAAGTGTATCATTTGTACCACCTTGCTCTTCCATAGACCATTTCTGGCATCCAATCGATCCTGACTACCCTCCTTATGCACTTACTGTCCTGCATTCATAACAACCTTTGAAATGGTTCCAGAATTGTCATCAATTCATCATTTCATCCATTAGTTATTCATAATATCATATCCACTATCTCAATGCATTCATACAATGCATCACAACCCTTGCACCCATACTTATGCAATCAACTACTTACACCCTTCATATGCATCCATTCAATGCATAACTTCAATATTTATAAAATCCTTTAATGCATATCCACTCAATGCTACCTTGCATTGATTCGGGAATACTATGCACTCAAACATACCGTGCATGGCCTAACCATGACTACTTCATATAGGATGTATTACCATAATCGAGATCAACAGTGCTTACTTTCCTTGGCTACTAAGCTCATCACAACATAATGCAGGCATGACACCTTTCTATATGAATGTAGTATAAAGTTCAAATATCCACATAGTATGAGATCTTTTGCAATTGTCAGAATTACACCATTACCTTCATGGGTTATACTTACACCCTTGACATTACCAATTTGGTTGGTCCTTTGCAGGAGAAAGTAGGATTTACTCACCAAATTTTGACTATGGACTTGTTGCCAAAGCTCCAGAGGGTTGCTAGTCACCTTTGCCAGCATCAGCAACATATTCAGCCAGGTCCATGTTGTCGTTGGTTTTTCCACTAATGCCAACACCAATGCAATAACTATCATTAGTGGTTCATTATAAATGTATAATCCTCAATATCCTTGTATGCAAAGCATATCCTCATACATTTCATGTATAAAACTTATGAAATGTAGTTATAATCAGCAAGATAGGGTTTAAGGAAACTTCCCTTTTAGCTCTGAGACTGTTGAAATTCTAATGAACTTTCACTGGAAAAGCCAAAAATTATCCTTTGTCAAAATCGGGTCTCATCCCAACTAGTTTTCTGATGTTTCAGCGCCCAAAACCACTAATTTTCCCCGCGCTCATTGACGATGCCAAGGACTGTGCATCAGCGGTCGGACGCTCTGAGCATCGAGTGGCTAGCTATCTATAGTTCCGCAATGGCGGATGGTAAACCATCTGTGGATTCCGTGGGCTAAACAACTCATTGACGATTGGAGACTGATACCACTATGCATCAGCAACTGAAACACTAATCGTTGGAATGATATTCCGACTAACAGCCACAACGGTAGACTCACAAAAACTTAAATATTTTCAACATTTTAGCGATCAAATCGTGTAATTCCTCCGCTAGCTCTTCCGCGGTATCGGTGCTCTATTCATCTATCCTTCTCTGGCGTATCGAACCTATAGTGGTCTAAACTTCTGAATTCCATTGGAGGACTGTTCCATTATTCCTCTCTAGCATTTCGACAGCAAAACAACTAAACTCCCGATCTGTATTGGTGAGCAAATCAACTATTCATCGGGTGCGCAGTTGCTTGAGCAACCGCAACGGTGAAAAGAAATCTTACTATGATTTCCACAAGTGAACCAACTAAGCTTCCAATCGGAGACCTATTGCTTAATTCCATCCGCTATATCGGGTCCTTAGTACACTATCACTCTGAATTTCCTCGGCGATAGCCTAGGTTGCTGCGTCAGCAACCGGGTTCCCTACGCATCTGCCCGTTAGTCGTCAAGCTTTCTGCAATGGCGACCCACATTCAAACTATCTCTTCCGCAGCCACAAGTCCATCGGCGATCGGATCCCCTAGAAGCAATGGCATTGACGCTCATATGCATTCCTCGTTGGGGGGTTAGTCCTCTCGATCTCCGCAATGGCAGACATTCGACCAACAACTTTACCCAACGTAGCTCATCGGCGAACGAATCATCTGAGCATCAGCAATGTGATCAACTAACCATCGCCGATGGCTGATGATTCTAGGACTTAGAAATTTTTTTGAATTTTTCTTCTCTCTCTTCCTTTTCGAACTTCATCAACTCAAATATCCTTTATTCTCCTCCGATCCAGTTAACTATGTGTCGGAGAAAACTTTCTCTACCCTTATACGTTGCCGCATCCACTAACAACCACCCTAGCATCGGCAAGTGGAATTTATAACCATCAGAGGTTTAGTGGACTAGGCTTCTGCAACGGTGATTCACCAACCGTTAATCCCTTCCAACGTTTATCGGTGACATCATCAACTAATATTCGACGATGGCCGATGATTCTACGACTTAGAAAATTTTCAAAATTTTCTCTCTAGTCTTCTTTTCCTTCGATTCATCGGCTCAACTATCTTCTATTCATCGACGAAATAGTTTGATCAGCGGCCGCAACGGCAGCTCGTCATCTTCGATATTTTTTCGATTGGTGGCCCAATCCGCAAATGACTCCCAGTCAGCAAACTGAAGCATAACTTGATCGGCATCGGTAATCAAAACTTTTCCCATTGGAAGGCTAGTTCTCTAGGATTCCACAATGGCAGGTGCATGAACCGCTATCTTCTTTCGATGGCCGATGATTTTGTCCCTTAGAAAATTTTTTGAATTTTCGCTTTAAGTCTCTTCTTTCCGTCGCCGCTGTCAGCAGCTTCACCAACTATTTTTCTCTGCCGTTTCGACAGTCTTCTTCTAATTCTCATCGATCCATCATCAAACTTCCATCGATGCCGACGTATCGACGCCTCAAACAACAATTTTTCGGTGACCTTCACCTTTTTCCTACAGACGTATCAGCGTTTCCATCCTCTATTTATCGGTGATCAGAACAACTAACATGTCCTGATGGCCGATGAAATCAACACTTAGAAAAATTCCAGAAATTTCTTCTCCGCCTTCCACCGCGTCGGCCGTCGGATCAACTACTCGTCGAGTGGATAGTGCCTTAGTCTGCCGCAACGACGGTTGTGAAATCAACTAAGTGTTTTTGATGTAGTTCATCGGCGGTCGAAACTTTTTCCCCGTCGGAAGCACAGCTGTCTAGCCGTCCGCAACGGCGGCGCTCAATCAACTAAGCATCGGTGATCCATCTATCTAACTTTGTCGATGTCCCGACCGCGAAACACTTAGAAAAAATTTTGAAACCAAGGTTGTTGTGCCTCGTTGGGTGGCCTTCAGACTAGGTCTGCCACTACATCAGAAGGACTTCTCACTAATTTTTTCGATGGGCCGACATTCTGGCACTTAGGAGATTTTCTAAAATTTCTTGTATTCACCCATTTTCCTAGTTTCTTCTGGGCAGTAGGCAACCTGCGTCTACTATCTGGTCTGTCATGGCCCATTCAGGCCCATGCTGGAACTTTAACTCTGTCACTACATCTTTCATGGCCCATTCAAGCCCATGCTGCAATCAGAGCTCTGATACCATACTGTAATGTCCCCGACCCTCTGACCGGCGAAGAGGACGCGACTAACACCAAAGATACGGGCAAATAGCCCCATGAACATGAATAGGCATATAATGCTGAAATAAAAATCTTAAACATAATACATACTAAGATGCATAATCCTTCATATACATAGTGGAAGCAAACATGCATTCATTCAAGCATGCCACATGCTCATCATATTCATCAATCAATAAATATAAATGCAGATACAAAATAGTCAAGAATACTCATTTGATAAGAACTCATCCTGCAACCAGCTACGTCACTACAATGTTCCACCCAACCATAGGCCAACGTGCTCATCAATATCTCAGCAATACTGCCACCCCCGAGCTGGGCATGATTCCTCAAGGAATAAGGGTCGTAACAGGCTTACACATAGCCAAGGTACACAAATCAGCCAAGCCCACACAGTGGGGTTTATCAGGCCGTCAAGGAGCTAGGAAAGGCTAAATGCTAAGTTGATGACCTCAAACACCAGTTTTCTCAAGCATACCCAACCTCTAATCCTACTCTCAATAGTCCGAAGACCAACCACTGCTTACTGCAACAAAACAACACTTCACAGCTCTGTGAATAAGATGAAGACCACAGGGTGACAATCCCAAACCAAAAGGTGAAACACAGCTCTAGTCCACAGGACAACTCAGAATTGTTCTTGGCCCTAGCATGGCCAAAACAACTCAGCAACAACCCCAAAAAGGTCCTTCTATACACAACAACCCAACCCAGGGTAATCAACAGCCCCAACTTCACAATGAAACGGTGGCAACAATCCACAGTCCGAAATGGACAAGAAGCCGCACTCCTATCATGGACAAGGGAAAACTCAGCCAACGAACATCCACGAGCCCACAGCACACCAAATCCCCAATGTAATTGCTGGAGAACTTACACAGGCAAAAAAAGGCGAAAGAACAGACTTCCAACTTGTATGCAAGGGAAAAAGACACAGCCCAAGCAAGAGGTGGAAGAAACACAGGCAGCAACGATGGGAAACAAAGATCCTCCCTCAAAAATGAAGCCACAAAACGCTTTCACAGCAACCACCGATCAGTGAAGAACCACCGCCAAGGTTCCACGGCGAAGTGACAGGACACTACACCGTCCAGACCTAACCAGCAATGCTGGAAAATAAGGGTCCTTTCTCAACAAGGGAACCCCAGCACATTTTCGCTGTCGACAAGGGTGGATTAAACAAAATCTCTCAGCGTGATCAGGAGAGAAACACTTCATAAAGAAAACCACCATAAAAAGGGGAAAACATGGTCAATCCAACCATGGAGGAGACTACAGACCGGGGGTCAATGAGGAAAACACAGCAGTCTATAGCTCACAATCCACCATGAAGGATGGAAACAATACACAGTCCAGTAATGCCAAAGGAAAATCAGTTCTCTGCGTGGATGGAAGGAACACTGCCACAGACCGAAAATTCATGTGAGAGAGGGAAGGAAAACCTCCAAACAAAAGAATGTGTATCCTTTAACTCAGACCGCATGAAGAGACTGAACGGACTCATGATCCGGTTAGTGGGAAGACCAGCCGCACGACGTGGAGAGGGAGCGCAGGTATGGGCGTGGTCTTTCTGCCAACAAATCTTTGCCCCAACTAACAACAGAACAATAGGGTGGTGACACATGGCTAACCCCCAATGGGGTCTAGGTTTAGCAATCCTCCCCTCCTTACCCTTGGGAATCATGCCCTTTTCATTTAGCATTGCAACATCGTAGCTGGCTGTAGGTTTAATTAAATTGATATGCATTTTTACATGATGCCAAAGCTATAATGTGTTGGATAGCACGATATACCATCGGCAACAATCCCCATTGCCGAAACATAACACAACCTAATCGATGGTGAGGCTTTTTCCTTGAGCTCCACACCATGATTAATTACAATATATACATCATGTACTTTTTAATGCATCTGGGTCAAAACCGGGGGTATTACACCCCCTTAACGAGAAGGTTATTCTACTAACAACATCATCATAGACTGTAGGAGAGCCAAGAGGAAGTATCTTCAGCAGTATCAAGGTAATACATCTATCAGTAATAGGAATATTTCACAATCAGTAACTGGAACAATTACTCTTCAATGTCTTCATCTTCTGCATCACACAATCACTTGATCCTTTTGCAGCAACCGTACTTTGATCGTTCGATCCTTCATAGAATCACTTCGATCTTCTCATCCTTTTCAACAAAACTTTGATCCTTTTGATACTTGGCAATAGCACTTCAATCTTCTCGATCCTTTGCAGCAGCACTTCAATCCTTTCGATCCTTTGCAACAACACTTCGATCCTTTCGATCATTTGCAGCCGCACTTCGATCTACTTGATCCTTTGCCGCCACCCTGCCTGCATTACACATGATCTCTTTGTAGGATTATCAATCCCTATCACTTTAGGACATAGGTCCAAGGATGATGCAATCCTCTATCAGCCTACTCTCCCTTAACGAGGAGGGTCCATAGTATCAACCAGCTAAATCATCTACAACTAAATGTAGATCTTGAACACACCTAGATGTAGGCCTTGTCGTCCATAATGACTCATCGTAGACCATCCTCAACCAGTTAGAGCTAGTACCACTCATGAGTGAGTGTTATACTATGGCATCTACACATACGTGTAGGCATACTCTTCCATGCAAGAGTATTGTCTGCAGAGAAGATATCGATCACATATAAGTGTCGACCCTCATCATAGAACATCCTTACCACTGAGGTTAGGAACACTCCCAAGTGAGTGTTATCCTACGGCGTCCATGAGGAATCATCATAGAGAATCCATACCACTAAGGTTAGGACCACTCCCAAGTGAGTGTTATTCTATGGAATCTACATATAAATGTAGGTATAATCTCCATACAAGAGTAATGTCTGCAAAGCATATCTCAACCACATGTAAATGTCGACCCTGTCATCTATGAGGATTCATCATAAAACATCCTTGCCAATGAGGCTAGGACCACTCCTGAGCAATTTTTATTCTACGATATCCACAAATGAATGTGGGTACTCTCCATGCTAGAGTAACATCTGCAGTGCCATCCTTATCTAGTAAGGACCACTCTCATGAATAAAGTGTTATACATTCCATATTCAAGAGAGGATACTATCATCCATAAGTGAATGTCGAACCTTGTCAGCATATCTAGGCGCACTTGACCTCTTTCATGATGGAGCATCATTGTCATCCCATCATCGATGTCAATCTCACCATCATTCCTAATTTTCCAGGAGGATCTATATTATCAACCTACTCCCCCTTTGTCTAAGGAGGGTTCATATCTTTGACCTTCTCTTCCTTTTCGAGGTAAGTCCATATCTTCGACTTGTCCCTCCTTTTCGAATAGATTCCATATCTTCATCATTTATAGTACCATCACGGTTCCTCCTTGCAAGGAAATTATTTTCAAACTACACCAAGCTTGTCATGGAAATATTCAAACTTTACTCGAGATAGAGGCTTGGTCAGCACATCAACAACTTGCTTATCGGCACTCACAAACTGGAGATTTATAGCTCTCTTTTGTGCCATATCCCTTATATAAGGTATGATATTTCTATGTGATTTGATTTGTCACAGAACATTGGATTCTTTGTCATCTTTACACAACTCTGGTTTTCACAAAGAATCACCATGGTGTTGATTTTTTAATGGTTATATCAGATATTAAAACATTTATTATCATAATAGCATAACCATAAGCCAAAACATCACTAAAAGATAGAATAGAACAACCAAGCAAAAAAGAACACAAAGATTTATCCTGGGAAAACCCTAATAGGAAAAACCCAGCAAAAAATTCCTCAATATACATGCCCTAAAATATAAAAGGTAAAACCCAAAAGACTAATCCTCCTCCTCCAGCTACAGCTCTTTCTCTCTCTCTCTTATGCGCTACACAAGTGAGTGTGAGTGTGTTCAAATGAGAAGCACCTCACCTCTATTTATATTCTTTTTGTTCACTTAATCTTTAATTCAGTTATGTAGGCTCAAGTAATCCTAATTTAATTATGTAGGCTCGAGTAACCACAACTGGGGTACTAATGACCCGACTTACAATGGAGGGGACTTCCTCACGACTCTTATTAATTATCTCGATTAGAAACATCGGGGTATAAATAAATACAAGTGATTCTCCTTATAGGAACATTGGGGACCACTAAAAATACAAATAGAATATTCTTCGAAGTTACAATAATTCAACACTCCCCCTTAACGAGAAGGGTATTCCACAACATCATCAACAACAACAATAATAGGAGAGAGAGGACATCATAAACATCATCAGGGTGACAAATCTATAAATCATTGGAAGCTTTTCATCATATTTAACATATAGTCTTCATCTTCAATCTTCAACAGCAACAACATATTTCGATCAGAAACATCATCATCAGCACTTTGACTTTTCGATCAACAACATCATCATCATCAACACTTTGAATTTTTTATCAGCAACATCATCATCAGCAGCACTTTGAATTTTCGATCAGCAACATCATCATCATCATACTCTGATATTTTGATCAACAACATCATCATCATACTTCGAACTTTTGATCAACATCATCATCATCATCATACTCTGATATTTTGATCAGCATCATCATCATCATCATACTCTAATCTTTGGATCAGTACATCATCATCATCATCATACTCTGATCTTTCGATCAGTACGTCATCATCATCACACTTTGATCTTTCGATCAATACATCATCATCATCACACTCAGATCTTTTGATCAGTAATATCATCATCGGCAACAATCTGCAATACACAACACGAAGACTAAAGTCTTCGGATCACTTTTGGACCTAAGTCTAGGGATGATACAATCCTACAACATTCTTAGGGACTGAAGCCTCCAGATGCCTTTCTGAACCGAAGTTCAAGCATGATACAATCCGGCCACATTCCCGGGGACCGAAGACTCCATATACCTTTTCTAAACCAAAGTTCAGAGATGATGCAATCCCACCACATTCTTGGTGACCGAATCCTCCGGATACCTTTCTGAACCGAAGTTCAAGGATGATGCAATACTACCACATTCTCGGGGACCGAAGCCTCCAGATACCTTTTTGAACCGAAGTTGAAGGATGATGCGATCCTACCACATTCTCGGGGACCGAAGCCTCCAGATACCTTTATGAACTGAATTTCAAGGATGATGCAATCCCACCACATTCTCGGGGACCGAAGCCTCCGGATACCTTTCTGAACCAAAGTTCAGGGATGATGCAATCCCACCACATTCTCGAGGACCGAAGTCATCGGATCATTTCTCGACAAATGTCCCGGGATGATACAATCCCTCTTCATTCTCGAGGACCAAAGTCACCAAATCATTTCTGGACAAATGTCCCAGGATGATACAATCCCTCTTCATTCTCGAGGACCGAAGTCACCGGATCATTTTTGGACAAATGTCCCGGGATGATACAATCCATTAGAGGAAATTTCAACTCAAAATGGGCCTTTTAACTTTTATTCAAATTCCATGTCATCATGTGTTAGCCAATGAAATTGCTTTAAATTTGAAATACCGAATAGGTCTTAAACACTTTTTTAATATAAATTTGGGGATAGGTATCATAAAAAAAACTCCTTTTTTTGTTTGTATTTTTGACATATCTCCCTGTGTTTTTACTCAAATTTCTATCGGGAGAGCTCGTTGGATGCGGAATTAAATTCCGCATCTAACGAGTACCCACTCGGCATACTTTTGATGGACCCCGCTACCCCAAAAACAAGAAATACCTGAAAAATTGGAATGATGACATCATCATTCCAATTTTTCAGGTATTTCTTGTTTTTGGGGTAGAGGGGTCCATCAAAAGTATGCCGAGTGGGTACTCGTTATATGCGGAATTTAATTCCGCATCCAACGAGCTCTCCCGATCGAAATTTGAGTAAAAACACAGGGAGATATGTCAAAAATACAAACAAAAAAGTAGTTTTTTTCTTTTCTTCCTCCAAAATTAATAAATATTATTTTATTATTTTAACTATTATTTTATTAGTTTATTTTAGGAGGCCCATTTTGAGTTGAAATTTCCTCTAATGCCTTTTCATTCTCGAGGACTGAAGTCACCAGATCACTTTAGGACAAGTATATTAAATTGAGCACATAGATCTGTGGACAAACATACAACTCACATGCTAAATCACACAATTTACTCAGTTATTAAAGAATGAAACAGTGCAAAAATGGCTTGCAGTTGTGAATGCTTTTCATTAATCAAAGAGTAATTAGATGGATAATTACAATGAAGTACAATGGCTTTAATAGCCACAAGCAATTTGAATCCACATGAGGAAATTCGAATTGATTAGACTCTACTTGACTGTAGGTAACTAAGACCTTGTCTAAATCACTATCAGAGGACTCAATAGTTAACTGACCTTGTCTAAACCATAATCGGAGTTCATCGGAGTTCTAAAACACAAATCAAGTGATACATTCAGTGTTAACTAAGGCTAACTAACTGTGGTAGGTGAGAAATGCACCCCTCCTAAGTTCATTCAAGTAAGCCTAGCGCTAACTGAATGTAGAGGACTAGAACTGAATGTAACTGACTCCTAACTTAGCTTAACCAGTCATCAACTGAACTGAACTGACCTTGTTTGGTTTAGGCACTCCCAGTGGCTCCTAAATTGTAGGGATTGGTCTAGGAGGCTCCTAAAATGATGCAATCAAGTGCAATCAGTGGCAGTGAGCCTCAATTAGTGTTCCCCACACATTAGTAACTAAAACATGTGCCCCAATTAGGCCGAGTGGACCCAATGGTGTTAATGACTATAAAAATACTGGATGGACTCCCGATTTAGACATAACTCCCGATTTAGACATATGACCAAATTGGACAAGGGAGGATTAATAATCCTAACAAAGTATCCATGGATGATACAATCCCACTACATTCTTGAGGACCGAAGTCAATGGATCTGTTCTGGACAAATGTCCCAGGATGATATAATCCCTCTTCATTCTCGAGGACTGAAGTCACCGGATCACTTTAGGAAAAGTGTCCAGGGATGATACAATCCCACTGCAACATCACTGCTCCCCCTTTTGAGGAAGGTCTTTTCGAACAACACCTAGCTTGTCTCGAAAGTGTTTGAACTTTACCCAAGACAGAAGCTTCGTCAACACATCAGTGTTGAATCATCATCTTGTAACATCATCATCTGAACCATCATCATCTACATCTTCAATATGTGAATACTGAACTATCATCATCTGTATCTCCAGTATGTGAATATTGAACTATCATCATCTGTATCTCCAATATGTGAATACTGAAAGCATCATCATCTATATCTTCAGTATAGAAATACTGAAAGCATCATCATCTCTATCTTCATTATAGAAATACCGAATCACCTTCATCTGCATCTACAGTATGTAAATACTGAAACATCATCTATATCTTCAGTATGGGAATACTGAAACATCATCATCTGAATCTTATCTCGTATGTAGAAATACCAAATTTCTATATGCTTTGATGGAACACAGGGTTCTCTATCATCTTTATATTACTATGGTTATCACATAGAATCACTGTAATATCCATCTCCAGGTCAAAGAGACCTGACATCAGCTTCTGAAGCCATATGGCTTCACAACTAGTAGAGAAAGTTTCTATGTATTCTGTTTCAGCCATGCTAAGAGAAACACTAGACTGTTTCCTACTAAACCATGAACTCATAACAGACCCCAAACAATAACATCCACCTTATGTGCGTCTTCTGTCTAAGACACTTCCATCCCAATCTGCATCTATATAGCCATACAATATGTAATCATGGTTTCCATCATAGTATAGATCAAAGTCTATAGTCCCTTTCAGATATATCATCACATGCTTTGCAGCTATCAGGTGAACCCGTCTAGGTTGAACTAGATATTGAATCAAGGTGTTCACAGCAAAACAAATGTCTGGTCTAGTATTTGTTAGATACATCAATGACCCAATAATTTGTATGTATTGAGTCACATCCACTAACTCTGATGAGTCATCGACTAACAACTTCTGGTTGGAATCCATGGGTGTGGCCATGGCTTTTCATTCCAACATATCAAATATTTTCAAAAACTTCCACTGCATACTTTCCCTGATTGAGAAAGATTCCTTCTGAGTTCTACCATACTTCTAGGCCTAGGAAATAATTCATTAGATGAAGGTATTTCATCTCAAATTATTCAGCAAGCTTCTTCTTGCATTCTACAATCTGTTTCTCATTCCCTGTAATAAATAGATCATCCTCATACAGTAATAGTATGACAGGTTTATCTTCTATAACCTTGAAGTAAAGGTTAGGATCGTCTTTACTCTTAAGGAATCCTAAGCTCGTCAGAAAACTATTTATCCTTCCATACCAAGTTTGGGGAGCTTGCTTCAGGCCATACAGGGCCTTCTTCAACTTGCATACGTGAGTTCGTCTGTCTTCAACTTCAAATCCTTGTGGTTGTTCTATGTTTACTTCTTCTTCAACCGCACCATTCAGGAAGATCGTCTTTACATCCATCTGGTGTAAATTCCACTTCATCATGGAAGCAAGTACCATGATAGTTCTGAACGAAGTGTATCTTGCTTCCTGGAGCAAGTGTCTCTTCATAACTAATTTCCTCTCTCTAAGAGAATATTCTAGCCACAAATCTTGCCTTCCATCATCAACATGTTTTGTCTTGCAAGTCCACTTGGAAGATACCACATTCTTTCTTTCTGGTTTGAGTACTATATCCCAAACATCATTCTAGTATTCTTTCATCATAGCATCTTCCATGAGTTTGTCTTATCAGTTCATCAACATATCCTAGTCTTCTGCATTCAACCTTGAAGGTTGGAACCCACTTTACTCTTGGTAAAGTTTCGATCCATCAGGAATTTGTCCATCATGTCGTACCATGTCAAACTCAGAGATCTTCTGTAGTCACTCCCCCTAAACTGGAGCATCATCTTCCCTCTTCATTATGTACAGGTGGTTCTCTGCTTGATATATACTTCTAGTGGGTCTAGTCAATAGAGTATGTCATGTCATAGTCTATTATTTCTGAGGAAAACCACAAACCTTTCTTTGTACACTTGTTCTTGTAGATCCATATGGAAGATACTACCGAGTTCCCTTCAGATCTCGAAACCATATCGTAGACATCATTCCCCATGATTGACTGTTACTCTTTGATCATAACTTATTTCATAGCTGGAAAGGTTAGCATCAATGATGTCACCCAACTATGTTACACAACTAGAGTGTGTCCGAGGACTCTTACTTTGTTTTGGAAGTCTCTCCATTATTTTGTTCATCTTGAGTTATCTCTTGCACCCATGGTGGTCTTCATCCTTCGAGGTGGATCTACCGCTCTCTGAAGCTCTTTCTTCCGTCACGGTGTCTCTGAACCTGGGAGCTTCAGATTCATGTTTATTGGAGTGGATCTTGAATTGTCATCACTTGTTCTTTGGAACAAGTCTCATCCTTATTTTCTTGTAGGCGGTTATTGCGCCGAGAGGCGCTCTACAGCCCAGTATGGGGGAGATCTTGTAACGTTACGTAACGTTATTTTTATTAATAAAAAATAATTTTTTTTAATTATAAGCCAAAATAAATGTCGGCCAAGAAAACAATCTAATATGGGGGAGATGTTGTAATCGTCCTACCTAACAAAACAATAAAAAAGTAAAAATTTAATTATCCGTAAAAAAAAATGTGGGTCACAAAAAAAACACAATATGGGGGAGATGTTGTAATGTTTCTACCTAACAAAATAATAAAAAATAACAAATTGAATTATCCTCAAAAAAATGTTGGCCTTGCACATGGTTTTAAAACCATGTGCAAGGCTTCTTAAACAACCCATGGTTTTATTGTACATGGTTTAGGAGGGCCTTGCAAATGGTTTTAAGACCATGTGAAAGGCCTCCTAAACAACCCATGGTTGTAGGAGGGCCTTGCATGTGGTTTTAAAACCATGTATGGAGAAATGTTGTAATGTTTGTTCCTAACAAAATAAAAAATAATAAAAAATATTATATGTCGGCCATAAATAATATTAAATATTAATAATAAAAATATTATATGTGGACCTTAAATAAAAAGATGTGTCTTTTGGTTTGAATCAAATCAATAGATACCTAAGAAGAGGTTTGCACCTGAGAAATTTGATCCCTCTCGGTGCTTGATAGAGCCTAGGATTTGGATCTACGCTAGTATAGGGCCTTTCCTACAAGTCAAATGCACCAGTTGCATGTTTAGAACCATTTCATAGAACATATCCATAACAACACACCATTCAACTATTTCGCCAACACAACATTCATCCATATCTCACAGAAAATTTCTAGATGACATCATTGAGATTGTGCACTAATCCAATATGTCAGCAAGGAGGTTTCATTCTAGATAAGTAGCAATGGAGAGTTGTATAGCACCATGAGCTACTTACCCATCACATGCATATTAGTAGTATACTTTCATTAATGCAAACATTCTATCATGCATAACACATCAACTGAATATAAAACAATATCATGAAATGACAATTGAATACTTATCTTTTATTCGTTTCATGGGTAGAATCCTCGATCCTTCTGCTTCATCATATTCTTCATTCATGACATCATTATTTCTTATCTAAATGATAAGATGGATAAGAGGTTCTTCAAGAATTGAGTTCTTCATATTAATCATCGCTTGAGGGATCTTCTTTGAATCGTGAGCGCTTGATCTTCAGTTGCTCCCATCTTCTCTTCTCTTATTATGAGTCGAGTTCCTTCTTATGTAAGGCTTTAGCCTCATTTCCTTTTGGAACTGGAACCTCTCCACTTATGTATGTGTCCAATTCATTTTCTTCAAGAACCAGGGAAATCCTATGCTTCCATGCTTGGAATTTTTTTTAGCTTTACCAAGCTTGTCATCAATATGGGGTGCTAGGTCATTTTTAAATGAGAACCTCAAATGCAAATAGCAGAAGATTAGATCTTACTGGTTTGAGGTGTCCGTCCTGGTTTCGGATCTGGCTGATCTAGGGTTTGTCAGAGAAAACCTAATTTTCAAAACTTGGAATCTTTCAGATCTGATTGGATACAAATATGTTCCTCCTAAAGGTGATCTAGGAATCATATTCATTTTCCCAAAACTATGATCAGAATTGCAAAATATCTGATGCCCTAGTTTTCTTCAGTTTCTTCTGTAGAATGCCTAACCTTGTTTTGTGATATATCTGAAATTACTACAAATCTGTGTCTAAAATTTTGTACTACTGTATTGTCATGTGTCCTATTTCCAACACCACAGGTTATAGCAGAATTGGTTTTACCAATTGGAACTTATGTGCATTTTCCCAAGGTGACTCATTCCAGGACTCTTCAGAAGAGCAAACTTGTACGGACTTCCACATGTCACTCTTTCACCTCCAAGGTCTAAAATTTTTACCACTGAAATTACATTCCGTTCCCTTTTTGGAACATTTTGTAAAATTTTATTTGGACCTTCATATCCCGTGCTATAGTAATTCTCCCTAGGTCACATGTTTAAGGATGAATCTTGAGAGAGGCTGGAATCCTAACTTGGAGGAATCATATCTCCTATAATATTGCGAATATGAGGCTAAAACCTTTACACATTGTACATTGGGAATTTATCTTCATACTATGAAGGTTTTGGCTCTTGATCCTTCTCCAATCTAGAGATATAGCGAATCTACCAAAACTACTAGTTTTAGTATTTTAGAGTTTTCAAGCATGAAACCCTAATCTTCAATAGTTATAGCTGTAGCACTGTTTCAGCTGCAAAATGACATCTTTCAAGGTGGCTCTGATACCATGTTGAGTTTTTAATGGTTATATCAAATATTAAAACATTTAGCATCATAACAGCATAACCATAAGCCAAAAGATCACTGAAAGATAGACAAGCACAACCACACAAAAAATAACACAAAGATTTATTTTGGGAAAACCCTAATGGGAAAAACCCAGCAAAAGCTTCCTCAATATAGATGCCCCAAAAGATAAAAAGTAAAACCCAAAAGACTGATCCTCCTCCTTCTCCAGTGACAACTCTTTCTCTCTCTCTCTCTTATGCACTACACAAGTGAGTGTGAGTGTGTTCAAATGGGAAGCACCTCACCTCTATTTATATTATTTTGTTCACTTAATATTTAATTCAGTTATGTAGGCTCGAGTAATCCTAATTTAATTATGTAGGCTCGAGTAACCACAACTGGGGTACTAATGACCTAACTTACAACGGAGGGGACTTCCTCATGACTCTTATTATTTCTCCCGATTAGAAACATCGGGGTATAAAGAAATACAAGTGATTCTCCTGATAGGAACATCGAGGACCACTAAAAATACATATAGAATATTCTTCGAAGTTACAATAATTCAACACGTGGTGTCCAAATCCATGTCAAATATTCCTAACATCAGTTTTCAAATCCATATCACTTCACAAATAGCAAAGCAAGATGTTGTGTACTCTGGTTCAGTTGTACTGAGAGAAACAATGGACTGTTTCTTACTAAACCATGAGATCATGGTGGATCCCAGACAATAACATCCAACTTAGGTGATATTTATGTCTGCGACAATTCCTACCAAATCTAAATCTATATATCCATATAATCTATATTCATGATCTCTACCATAGAAAATTGCCAAGTCTATCATACCTTTTAGGTACCTCATCACATGCTTTGCAACTATCAAGTGAACACGTCTAGTTTTAACTAGATACTGACTTATGGTGTTCACAACAAATCATATATCTGGCCTTGTGTTCGTTAGATACATTAATGACCCAATTATATGTCTGTACAAATTCATGTCCACTAACTCTGATGTCTCATCAGACAACAACTTCAAGTTGGTGTCCATGGATTTACAATCCAACATATCAAATCTTTTCAAGATTTCTACTGCATAATTTCCATGATTCAGAAAGATTCCTTTTGGGCTCTACCACACTTCCATCCCTAGGAAATAATGCATCAATTCAAGATCTTCCATCTCGAATTCTTCAACCATCTTTTCTTGCAATCTGTGATTTGTTTCTCATTTCTAGTTAGAAATAGATCATCCACATACAATAACAATATGATTGGTTCATCATCCATAACCTTCATGTAAATTTTAGGATCAAATTTACTCTTGGTAAACCCTAAGCTTGTCAAGAATCTATCTATTCTACCATATGAAGCTCTAGGGGCTTGCTTCAGTCCATACAGAGCCTCTTTCAACTTACATACATGAGTCACTTTGTCTTCTACTTCAAATCATTGTGGATGTTTGATGTAAACCTCTTCATCAATCACACCATTAAGGAAGGTTGTCTTTACATCCATTTGGTGTAGATCCCACTTCATCATGGAAGCAAGTTCCATGATGCATTTGATGGAAGTGTACCTTGCTACTAGAGAAAATGTCTCTTCATAATCAATCCCCTCTTTCTGAGATAATCCTCTAGCCACAAATCTAGCCTTGTACTTTTCAATACTTCCACCAACAACATGTTTTATCTTTTATATCCATTTCGAAGATACCAAACATTTGTTTTATGGTTTGGGTACTATATCCCAAAAATCATTATTCATTATTGACTAGTATTCTTCTATCATTGCTTCAACCCATTCTTTCTTCTATGCAGCTTCCTCAAAGCTGGTGGGTTCTTGATCTACAAGGTCACACATCAAAGCTACATAACTAGAGTATGGATTTGATCTTTTGCTTGTTCTTGTGGAGCCTTATGGAGTTCCATATCTCTCTGCTTCTTGTATGATTTCTCTTACCCAAGAAGGTTTTCTCTTTCAAGAGATATCCATAGTAGGGGATTCTTGAGGTTCTAGCATATCATGATCTTCAGATGCTACTATTTTAGGAAAGGGGTCAACTTCTATCATTCTAGGAGGTACATCCTCTTCATGTACTTATTCAAGCTGATACCTCCTAAATTTCTTAAGATTTGTCTCTTCATAAAATGTAACATCCCTACTAATCTCAATATGATGGAATCTTGAAATGTATATCCTGAGGGATTTGGAGACTTCACAGTATCCAACAAATATTCCCTTGTTTCTAGAAGGATCCAATTTGGTTCTCTTCTCTTTCAAAATATGTACATATACTGGAAAACCAAATATATTGAGATGGCTCAGTTCATGTTTCTTTCTTGTATACATATCTTCAGGAGTCTTGAATCCAAGAGCACTATGAGATAATATATTCTGCACATATATGGCTATTCTTGTTTCTTTATCCCATAGGTGCATGGGTAGGTCTTTGTCATGAATCATGGTCTTCACTACTTCTATAATGGTTCTATTCTTTCTTTCCGCAACACCAAGGCTTTTGGGGATTATAGGGAGTGGTTAGTTCTCTCTTGATTCCTGCCTCCTTAAAAAATTATTCAAATTCCTTTGAATTGTATTCACCACCATTATCTGATCTCGGTGTCTTGATTCTCTTTTTTGAAAGGTTCTCGATCAAGGCCTTGAATTCCTTGAATTTCCCGAACACTTCAATCTTGTTCTTCAAGAAGTATATCCATGTCTTTCTTGAATAGTCATCAATAAATGTGACATGATATTCATATCCACTTACTGATATGGAGGGAATAAGACCACATACATTAGAATGAATTAGTTCGAATGTACCTTTAGTCTTTGTTTCACTTTTTGGAAAGGGAGTCGTGATGTTATTTCCTCTTTCACATCCTTTGCAAGTTCTCTCATGATCAACATTTAGATATGGTAACCATGTTACCACCTTTCTCGCATAAGGAAGTGATTTGTAGTTGATGTGAGCAAGCCTCATATGCCACATTTAACTTGAGCTAGTAGTGTCATGGACAAGGGTTGTCTCTGGATGTCCTTTGAGTTTATACGTCCTCCTTCTTCTTCTCCAATGACCACAACATCTTCAAGTGTATTTACTTTAGACCACATAAGTGCTTGTCCATCTATAAAAGCAACTCTATATCCTTTCTTATCTAGAGCTGAGATGGAAAGTAAGTTATTTTTCAAACCTGGTACATATAGTGCTTCCTTCATCTTCATGGAAGTCCCAAAGACAAGCTTGTAGCTTGATTCACCAATATATTTGATGGGATATTGATATTCATCTCCCATTGATATCTTATGAGGAGAGTTATTTTCTTCAAGTCTTGATAGAGTTTGTTTTTTTCTTGTCATGTGCTTTGAAGCACCACTATCAATAAGCCATGTATATTCTCTAGGTGTTACATACCCAGAGAGTGCAAAGATTAATACATATTCATGTGCATCCTCTTCTTTTGTTAATCTCTTTCGAGGTCTTTCTTCCTTATCCTCATATTCAACTAGATGAGCATGATGTCTCTTGTTGTTGTTCTTCTTCTTTTGTTAATCTCTTTCGAGGTCTTTCTTCCTCGTCCTCATATTCAACTAGATGAGCATGATGTCTCTTGTTGTCGTTCTTCTTCTTTGGTGATGGACACTCTCTAGAAAGGTGTCCTATATTATGACAGTTGTAGCATTGATACTTTGAGTCATCATTCTTCTTATTTTGAAATTTCTTCTTGGAAGGTTTATTATTACCCTTATTGAAGTTTGATTTTGTTCTTACTTAAGTATGGATGGCTAGAGCCTGATCATCTTCTCAGATTAGAGCTGCTATGTTAGCTACTCTAGCTTATTCTTGAATGCAGTTTTCCATACCATGTCAAACTTCATACTTTCTTTTTTGGCACACAGAGTTTGGATGAATGATTCCCAAGGTGTACTGAGACCATTGAGAGAATTCATAACTAGTTCATCCTCATCAAGGGTGTCTCCAATGGCACTTAGTTTCTCTCTGAACTGGGAAACCCTTGTGAAGAAATCTTGAATTGATTCTCCTTTGCTCATCTTGGTTCCCTTCAGTTGAGTTATCGGATTCATCTTTCTATTGATATTCCCTCGCTCATACATTCTGGAAAGTGCATCATACATTTTTGTTGGTGTCTTCTTAGATGAAACTTAAGGGATCAAGTGATCTTTAAAAGAATCAATAGTGATCCTCATTTCCTTGATTATGTCTTGTTCATGCTTCTCCTTAGCTTCAACTTCTCTTGGTTCTGCAATTTCATCCTTGATGTACTTCTCAAGGACATTCTCTCTGAGAATAAGACCAATCCTATACCTCCATGCTAGGAATTTTTCTATGCCTTCTAGATTATCCTCAAGCTTAGTGCTTGGGTCCATCCTATCTAGTAGGTCACTAAAAATTGAAATTTCTCAAAATGAAAAGTTGACCTTACCAGGAGATGCACTTGAATGAGGTGATTTGGTTGGTCCAACTGATTTATGGAGATCCCAAATATTCACCCTTCAAGGCCTACTTGCGAGGTTGCAGCTCTACAGAATTTCTGGTTCTGGTTCAGTTCAAAACTAGGGTTTGTCTTTCCCAAAGATTCAACCACCTAGTAAATTTGATCCTGGGATCAATAGATGCGCTATAGGGAGATGCAACTTTCTATGCAAGCAAATCTTCTAAATTCCAAATTTTATAGAAACCCTAGTTTCTTCTAGAGAGGGAGGAGAGAGAGTTTCACCTTGTGAAAGTTGTCCTATTCAGGCTAGCTCTTATACCATGTTAAGATTTCATATGATAGACTAGATATCATTAGTGTTCAATCGAAATTCACAATAGTAGCATATGAAGAATCATTGAAAGAAACACAATCACAAGATAGACACAATATTTATCCTGGAAAACCCTCAAGGGTAAGAAAACCCAGGAAAACTTCCTTTGTATAAGATGTATAAGATATAACTCCAAAACAGGTAACTCCAAAACAGGTATTCTCCTCTTTGTTGTTTTGTGTCTCTGTCTCTCATATGCGATAGTCAAGTCAGTGAGTCTGTGTTTAAATAAGAAGCACAACTCTTCTATTTATACACATTGAGCCAACTAACTTTTACCCTAAACAAATTGGCCCCACTAAAATGTCTGGGACGACTTCACCTAGGAAGACGCAAAATAGTATGTTATATTATTCATCAGGGTACTAATGAATCGACTTACAACAGAGGCTTTAGCTCATGACTCTATGATGACCAATTACAAATAGTAACACCCCGACAGGGGAATAATAACATCCCCTTGGGTTACATCAATAAAATACATTTAGAATATCCTTTGAAGTTACAATATTTCAACATATGTCCCTCACAAGCATGAGGCCCATGCTTAAATATAAATAACCTTAGGAGTATGATGTAGTAGCATCGGAGTCAATTTACATATATGCGTTGGGATTTGGAGCAGGACCTTGAGTTCGTTGATTACCTTGTTGTGTAGTTGCAACTGTTGCAGAAACAAAGCTACATTTGTTATGAATGCATAGTCTAGAGTTGGGAGTGGATTTGCAACCAAGTAAAGTGCTTTTGTCTTGTGTATTGGAAGTGACAAGGAGTTGAATCATCTCTTGCTGCTACTCGTGTAAAAATAATTATTTGTTGTTATGACTACTGTTGACAGTGCATAGTAAAGTAATATAGTTGTGACTAATGTGGGATCATGTGTGGTGATCTACCCAGGTAATTCAACAAGGAAAATGATTCTTTGTAAATGGGAGAGTGGGTTATGGTCCAACCCTAACTCCCTTATTACTCAAATAGATTGTTACTCAATGTTGTGAAGCCCATATCTATTCAATAAGGCCCCACTAGGTAGTAAAGTGTGAAATCAATAAATTTAAGTGGCCTCATTAAGTAAGTTCCACTAGTTAGTAGTTAAGGTTTCATTAATGAAGGTCCACTAGGTGTTTAGGGTTTTGGTTTATAAGACACTAGATATTGTCGCAAAAAAGTATCTAGTTAATATTATTGTTTTTGGAGATCTCGTCACGTTTGAGGTTCCCCCTAAATATTAAAGTCAACATTGCATTTATTTTTGAATATCAATAAAGGTTTTTTTGGTAATGTTTTTTTACAATTTTGGTTATGTTTGTTTGTTTTGTGTGGCTACACTTGAGTCTATCTTTCTCTATTTATTTAATTTCTATGAGTATATTCCATATAAAATAAATAAATAAATAAAAATAAAAATAAAATAAAATCTTTTTTTAATAAAAAAATTTATTTATTTTATTAAATTATTCAATTTGTCAACCTTATTATGTTCTCCACTGATATTTTTCAGATAGGAAAGGGAGTTTTTATTTAGAAAAATCATTTTTAAAATAGAATTTTTTTGGTTTGTAATTGATTGTTTGAGGCTGACAGTCTGCCTCGTTTTAAATTCTTTGGCTGACACTAGTTGTGATGCCCTCCTAGCTCTGAAGCCGTGACATGGATTTGCAAATTTAATAAACTAGTTGCAGTCCAGGTGCATGGTGCATGCGGTCGCATGAAACACTCCACATGGATTCAAGGGTTTATGTCTCCAAAATTTGAAGGATTTATATCTTGTTGGCTTCTTCACTCCACATCAGAGGCTTCGTGGTTTCTTCAACTGCCAGTGGGCTCTCGTCTTTATTTATTTTCACTCGTCGTAGATCTGTTCTGCATGTTGATATTTATGTTGCTGTGTGTAATATGCATTAGAGTTGTGTTCCAAACCAACATCGTGGGTATGTAAAAATAAGAGAGCATGTTTTGGTCGCTTTTTATTTGAACTCCTCCATAACGATTCGAAACAGAGTTGGGTCCTCATCTTATGTACCTGCGCAACTTTGAATAAATATGCAAATTATCATTAGGTATCTACAGATGAAGACCCTATCATGAAATAAATTCTATCTTGTTACAAACTTATACTTCAATCTTAGCATGACATCCCGCATAGTCATGCATGGTACTATCATTTGGAATGCAGTGTTGGAGGAGAAAGAATACTGGATTGGGGTTGTGAGTTGTAGTTTGCATGGAGACTACTCTCTTTCCAACAAACCAGCAACTGCAAGATCGACACCCTTCAGCCCCTTTATTACCCAATGCTCTGGGAATCGAACCCTTGACGATCCTTGTCTATGAGAGATTTGAACTATAGATTATGGGTCCCTCCACTAGCAACAGAAGCAGTAACGTAGAGAACAAAACCCCGAGGCAAACCAGCGACAATCTTAAGCTCCTGCTTAAAGCTCAGTCTATGAGAGCTGCTTAAAGCATGTTCCATCCACGGGATGAGAGGCAAGCTCCCATGCTGCTTCAAGCAGCTCGTTAGTGAGCACTATGGTTGTCATCTCCTTCTGAAATTTGCACAATACCGTTAAAGAGCCCCATTCGTCCATCCATTGGAGCTTTTACGAGGATTGAAAGGGATTTACAACATGGAATTATCAAACTATAATTCTAAGCTTTCCATTTTGGCGGGATGGTTGCTTCCATTTTCCAAGCTTTCCATCAACACTTGCCATCTATGCTTGTTGTACTGCGTGTTATATTCACATCGTCTCTCTTTGTTCACTACTCAAGCATTTTCTTAATCTGTAACTGATAGCTTCAAAAAGTGTGTAACCAGTCAGTCTACCCAAACGGTCTACTGGCTGTGTTTCGAGGGTTGTAGGCTTCAAAGCCTTTAGGCCCATCAAAGGCCATTGTCCCTTTTGTGAAAGAAAAGAATGGAGCAACAGAAACAGTACGGGCAGATGATTGCCTTCTCATTATTCAGAGTTGTTTAAATAGGAAATAGAAAACAACAATACTGTGGGTGAATACCACAGTTAGGTAAATACCGTGGGTTACCTAACTCACTAGCTTAACTACGGGTGAGATTACTCTCTTCAACACACCCCCTTAATCTCAACTGATAGTATATCATCAGCACTGTCTATGCCTAAGTGCTCTCTCTGATATACAAATGTAGATGTTCTCATTGGTTTGATGAACATGTCAGCTAACTGCTCCTTAGAGCCACAAAACAGTAAAGAAATTTGTTTTTCATTGACTAACTCACGAATGAAGTGATAGCGAGTGTCAATGTGTTTTCTTTTTCTATGAAATACATTATGTTTAGACAACTGTATTGCAGAGTTATTATCACAGAAAATAGAAGTGGGATCTTTTGGAGTGTGTCTCATATCTTTCAATAGTCTTCTTAGCCAAGCTGCATGGCAAGCTGCTATGGTGGCTGCTACATATTCTGCTTCTGCAGAAGACATGCTCACAATGGGTTGTTTCTGAGATACCCAAGAGATCAGATTTGTACCCAAATGGAAAGCATAACCAAATGTGTTTTTCATATCATCAAGACTACCTGCAAAATCACTATCAGTGTACCCTGTAAGAGTAGTGTCTGGTGTATGAGTGTACCAGAGACCATATCCAAGTGTGCATGCAACATATCTCAGTATTCTTTTTCCAACGTTCCAGTGAGAGTATTTGGGAGACTCCATAAATCTAGATATAAGACTGACAGCATACATCAAATCAGGTCTAGTTGCAGTCAAATACATTAAACTGCCTACCATTTGTTTATAGAGTGTATTGTTTAATGTTGGTTCATCACCATTCTTGGTTAACTTGGTGCCAAGAGCTATAGGGGTTTCTGTTGGTTTACATTTATCCATTCTAAATCTCTGCAAAATATCAGTAGCATACTTATGCTGGCAGATAAAAATACCTTTATTAGTTTGAGTAACTTCCAGGCCAAGGAAGTACTTCATCAGTCTTAGATCAGTCATTTCAAATTATTTTTTCATGACTGTCCTGAAATCTTCAAGCATCAAATTATCAGTGTAAATCATGTCATCAACATAAAGACATACCATCAATATTTTACCTTGCTCTGTTTTGACATACAGAGTGGGCTCATTGCTGCTTATGTTGGAACCATTGTTGATGAGGTAGGAGTCAATCCTACTGTACCAAGCTTGTCGAGCTTGTTTTAGACCATACAAGGCCTTTTTGAGCTTATACACTTTGTCTTCATGACCCTTGATAGTATAATCAAGTGGCTGGTCTAGCTTGATAGTGATCTAGTAGCCATAGATCAGAGCTGCAGTGTTCTTCAGTTGCTTGATAAGATAGAAACATCACCTCTGACGAGCCTTCTTCTTCTTTGGAGACATTGGCTCTGCTATTGTTCTGGTCCGCTTGCTTCTTTCTGCATTCTCGTTCATAGTGCCCATACTTCTTGCAGTAGTTACACTGAACATTGGACTTATTGGTCCATCTCTTGCCTCTTCCCCTCTGACCTTGAGAGTTGTGAGATTGTTTTGAATGCTCTGAGTGTTCATGATTGTGGCTGGTTCTGTCTTCTGTAGATTGAGACCATCGACCTCTTCTTCCTCTACCTCGTCCTCCTCTGCCTCGACCTCTGCTGAGGGAAGCCTGGGTGCTAAATGCATTGGTTAACGATTCTTCTTCTTGAGTGAATCGCGCTTCATGAGATAGAAGAGATCCAGTCAATTATTCTAGGGTGAACTTTGACAGATCTTTTGCTTCTTCTATGGCAGTCACTACCATAGCAAATTTCTTGGTGAGACACCGAAGAATCTTTTGAACAATGATCTTTTGTTCTAGTGGTTCACCATAGGTTTGGAATTGGGTCACAAGACCTGAAACCGTAGTCATGAACTAATCCATAGATTGTGACTCTTTCATCTTCAAACTTTCAAATTGAAGGCGTAGGGTTTGCAGTCTTACCATTTTAACGCGACCGGTTCCCTTGTAGGCTGATGCAATCAGATTCCAAGCCTGATGTGCACTGGTAGCACCTGAGATCCATGGGAAAATGGACTCTTCAATGCAACTTTAGATCGGCCATGTGGTTGTTAGATCTCGGTCTCGACGAGCTTCGAGAGCATTTTTCTGGGCATTATTCATTGCGGCCAGAGCAACCGCTTCAGGTTCTGTGAACTCGGTTCCCACCATATCCCAACATTTGTTGAGTTGGAGAAATGTCTTCATTTTGATAGACCAAAATTCATAGTTAGATCCGGTCAGAACAGGGCTAGAGATCGGCTTCAAAGAGCTCGTATTAGCCATTGGATTTGACTAAAAACAAATATTTGCCCTTGTTTTTTTTTAAATACAAACAAAACTATGCTTATCCTTGTGCTTTTTTTTTAATAGAAAAAAATAACTTGCTTAGTTTTTGTTTTGAATAAAAACCAGCACCGCTCCTGGTGCAAAGGGAATAGACGATGGGGGGGCGCGGTGCCCGAAATTTGTGTAAGTCCCCGCAGTTCACCGCACTCTTTAGATATATGAAAAGCGGTGGTACTGCTTATGGCCTTTTCAGCATGGGCGGTGGCACCGCTCTCGGAATGTGGGAGAGAAGTGGTGCGTGAAAAACAAAAAAATAACAATAATGAAAATTCAGCCTCACCACTGGGATCTGGATGATCTCTGTGGAAATTGATAGCACCACTGCGATCTGGATAAGCAAGGTGTGGATACAGAAGGTGGAATTCTATTCGACGATATTTCAGAAGTTAAGCGAGCGGGGTCTCCTTCGTCTTGGGTTCAAAGCGCTCTGCATGGGGGCTGGCTCGAGGCACTCTGTTTTGGCCCTTTGGCTTCGATCTCTCTGGCTCACCGGCACCCACTTGATAATTCAACCCTAGGGAAAAAAAAATAGAGCTATTGCTCTTCTATTGCAGTGGGCTTTGTCCCTCAATTCTCTTCGCACAAGCCATGACTAGGCTCACTTCGTTTGCGGACTTCTATGGCTCTCCTTTAGATTCCTGCACATAGGCTTCAAACTGGAATTCTTCTTCCACACAATCGTTATGCTTTACCAGATCCGCTTTTGTCTTGGAATCAGGCTCAGATCCAGATTTAGAGTGCCCAGTGGACCTCAAGATTATCTTCTCTGCTATCTGACCTCAAGATTTCTTATGCTAGGCGATATACTACAGCGACGGCCGAAGCGATGAGATTGCTGAAACGAAATGATTAGCAATTCGCTGATGAGGATTGGATCGTAGATGTTCACAGGAAGAAGACTTGCGCGTGAACTGGAGAAAACCGACAGTTTGGAGCACCTCCTGATGGGAGTGCAGCTTAATGTATTTGACTGCAACTAGATCTGATTTGATGTATGCTATTAGTCTTATATCCAAATTTATGGTGTCTCCCAAAGACTCTCACTGGAATGTTGGAAAAAGAATACTAAGATATGTTGCAGGCACACTTGGATATGGCCTCTGGTACACTCATACACCAGACACTACTCTTACAGGGTACACTGACAGTGATTTTGCAGGTAGTCTTAATGATAGGAAAAGCACATCTGGTTATGCTTTCCATTTGGGTACAAATCCGATCTCTTGGGAATCTCAGAAACAACCCATTGTGAGCACTGTCTATGCCTAAAGATGCCTGCTGGTCTATGTCTCGGCTAGGCTTACATTTCATTCAAAAAACTTCAGCTTGACTTTCTTCCTTGAAGTGTACTTGGAATTCTTTTTCTTTGTCTTCTAGATCTTGATGCTAAGTAGTTGATCTTCTTCATCTTCTAGAACATAGTGAAAGTCTTCATCTTCTATTTCAACATGATTCTTATGGTTGTCATCTTTACATGCACATTCAACAATTTTGTTAGAAAAAATATGAATATATTTCAGCTTTTCTTGGAGAGCATTCACATCTTGGTGTTGCTCATCAATGACAACTACTTCATTTGCTTGATTCCACTGTGCATCATTCAGTGCTTCTTCAAAAATTGTGGGATCAGAAGAAAACAGAGCATATTGTAGATGCTCATTAGTAACAGGATCCTACTCATAGATCTCCTTCAAACTTCTGGTTTTCTGGTTTTGGGGTGGACTGCATAATGTTGTTTCTTTTGTGATGCTATCAGCTGGTTGTTATCCATTCTCAGCAACTATTGCAACTTCTATGCTGCTATCAACTGTCTCTTGCTCAAAGAGACTATCACTCATATCATTGAGTACCGCTGGAGTGACAGGTTTTCCTTCATTGTCATCATCAAACATAACTGGATCAACATCCTTTGCTGGGATTACATGATCACTAGCTGCCTCTTTGACACAGTCATATTGACTGTCTTCCACTTCAATGTGGGAGTCCTGGTGCTTTGCCTGACTTACAAAGTCATCTTCCTCTACGGTTTGTTCCTCACTGAAGACTTCTTTCAGTGTATCCCATGCTCTCTTTGGAGTATCAACTTCTACAATGTAATGAAATAAGGAATAGTCTATACTGTCTTGTATGAGACATTAAGGCAACAACTTGCCTTCTTTCTATTTCAAATTCTGTCAAAGCATTAAACTTTTCTGGATCAATGGGATCCTCTTCAGCTATGAAGTGCCACAAATCTTGTAATTTTAACACATTAATTACTTTGATTTTCCATACATCATATTCATCTCCATTAAAAATCTACCATAAACCTTGTGGTGTTAAGATATTTCTTACCTCTTCATATTCTTCTGGGACTGCTTCTGGTAGCACCATCTTCAAGAATCAATCTTCTTTTCTAGATCACGACCTTCAATAAGATTGGATGATTAAGCGGTGAGCTCTCTAGGTTTTTTTTTAATTGGACAAAATAGATCACGACTTCGTTCTGCAATGGAGAAAGCTCCACGAACTCGTCGAACTCGTCATCCACAAACTCCTCTAGAGCGGAAGTGCTACAATGTAGTCTGGACAAGGTTTTTCTAGTGCAATCATCACCAACAGGGAACTCGACAGCAACTTAGAACTCGCAAGGAATTTGCATGAAGGAAACAACAGCCCTGAGCCAACAGTGTGGTGCGGCGGTAGGATGAGGATCAGTGGGCTCACAATGAAGATTTTCAGCACATACTTTGTGTGCTCAATACCAATGGACGCCAGACAATAATTTCTCCCCTTCTCGTCTTCACGCTAACCAGATCTGAACAGATCCACAACGATCTACCTGTGCACACCTCTGCACTTTACTCTTTGCAATTACTGCTGAAGTAACGACAAATAGGGTTACGACAAAGGAAGCCCTAAGTCAGATCTGAAATAAATTAAAATAATAGACAAATTGCACAACAAAAGACAAGTGATAGGAGAAGAATTGAAAATGGAGGAAAGGAATGCCCCTAGTGCAGCAAAAACTCACAGGCACCCAATGTTGAGAGGAGGGAGAAGAACACCATACAGCTATGGGCTCTCTGCCTCCCAAATTAAATCTCTTGCATCGATCTGCGATACGTTCATCCCACCAGTTTCCCCTATTGACGACCTGCAAGATCTAGAGTTTGAATCATTTTATCACCTCTTCGGTTCCCAGAACGAAATTCTTGAACAGGTCGCGGAATTAATGTCAAGGCATGTAAATCCGATCGGGTGGGGAACGGCGCGATGGCTGCTCTGACAGACTCCTGCTCTGCTACGATGGCCTACGTGCTTTAAAAAAAAAACGATATTCAAATGCAAAAACTGAATGCAATCTGAAAGCGATCGATGGATTCAATGGGCACTTCCTTCACCAATGCACAGCATGCAAGGAACCCGATGCTTTTCTCCCCTTTTTTTTATATATTCCAGCACACACGAATCGAGTTCCTCCACAGATTAAATCTTTACACTTGTGTAGATGTGGGAGAAACGGTCAAATAGATCTGCGACTATGCCAGAGAACCAAGGGATGGAGCGGATCTGCTGTGTTCGAAACTGTCGCCTGGAGAATGCAGCGAAGCTAACAAAGAAATGAGATCTTTGTTCCAAATGGCTTCTGAGCTAGAGTGCTTTCCACTCTGTGAAAAGGCTTACCCCAACAATGGAAGGATCGGGCCTTAGGCTCTGATACCATGTGAAAGAAAAGAATGGAGCAACAAAAACAGTATGGGCAGATGATTTCCTTCTCATTATTGTTGTTTAAATAGGAAATAGAAAACAACAATACTGTGGATGAATACCACAGTTAGGTAAATACTGTGGGTTACCTATCTCACTAGCTTAACTACGGGTGAGATTACTCTCTTCAACACCTTTCATAGAAGACTACAATTAATTTTACAATGCAAAAAGATTAATTGTATGTCAAAGCTCCTCAATAATGAAATTGACTACTACTATGTAAGTTTGCACTGGAAGGGTTTCTCCAAATTTAACTAGTCTAAATGTTTTCAATAGGAGACTTGGATTCACGGGGAGTTCACTTAGTGCACCTCTCACATAGCACGTGCGATCGTGGGATATTAAAGAATACCCTTAATTTCGAGAGATATTGACCCAAACTCTTTTTGTTGAAACCCCCTCCCAATACTTAAAACCTCCTCCCCACCCCTTTTTATAGCCCAATCCTTATAAACCACCCTACCCAGCCCCACCTTAAACCCCTCATCCCCCCAATACCTACAATATATTGGTTCGATTTTTGATAATTTTAAAACCCACAATATGAACTAACGTGATAGTATATTGGTCCACAAGTGAAGCCCCCATGCTTGGATTCTGGAGACACCCATGCACATGGTTTTGTCCTAGTGGTCAGTGTGCACGGTGCTAGTGGGCTTGGTAAGATCGATAAGTCTTCTTGGCGTGGCCACTATGACTCGTGAGTCATGACTTAGTTAATTAATATAGCATTCAATGTTTTCATAATTTTTAGATAAGATATTTCAAAATATTTCAAAGTACAGGTAATTCACTGCCAGAAGATGCAATTTTACTCTCAAAATATTCTGAACTATATGTAAGTTAATGTGGGAAGATGTGATTTTACTCACAAAACATAATGTATAGTATTTACCTTCAGAATTCACCAATTCTATCTCATCTATTAGCACCCAAACAATGGCAATCCTTGTATTTTGGGGAAATTTTTTGGCAGCACAACAAAGAAAACTATTGAAGATGGATTTCAAACGCCAAATCTCATGGGTGAAAACAAAGAATTGTACATAAATTTTAGTTTAAATAATTAATTTGTATGCTCAACAGAAGTCGTGATTGTGAATGCAAGAAGAACACATATTGGGAAAACGTGTTGAAGTTGCCAGATCATTTTTGAATGTGGGATCAATACCTTGCAATGCAAGCTTGGAGATCATCGTATTCTTTCCAGTTGTTAAAGCGTATCAAGCTTGGAGATTGTTATATTCTCTCTGCAGTTGTTGAAGTGTCTCTGAAGCACTTCCTTGAGTAAGTAATTATAATTATATTCTTTAAAAAGAAAAATAATATAAATGTATCTAAACTACTAAATCGATTACAACTCTTGAGCAGACAAATATTACCAATTTTACACACATCCAGGACTTGATCTCTTTTTGGTCGGATCTAATGATGCAAGTGATGACTCGTGATGGATATCATGGCTGGAATGAAAACCACGAACGTCGGGAACCCAAAGGCCAAGATAGTCGGGACCATAACAAAAGATACAAAGAAAATAGTTGTTTTTTCAAGTTTGGTCATCTAAGATCTTATTTGTTTTTCCCAAAACACACTATTTTTAAATGTCATTTCAAATTCAAAGTATAATGTTTTATCTATATATGTGCACTAAACAAAAGAATTTGAATTTGGTTACAAACTGTTTTGATATTTTTTTTTTTTACTTTCAAATTTGTTGTTGCTTATGCTTTCATAGACTTGTTTTCCTACCAGTCTCTTTGCAAATGCATTGTCAAGCGCAGTGACAAAGTAGAGGACATTGCTATCTCATTGCTCTTGTTTTTCTCAACTTTATCCCCAAACATTTTTATTTATAATTACAAACTAGTTTTTATAATTAACAGCTAGTCTTTAATTTTATATATATACTTTACTGCCCTCTTCTTTTCTATTGTGCCATAGCTTCGACTGATCATCATGATTTGTGGAGGGTCCACCCAAAATAAGTCAGTCACTTCTAAATTTCTACACAATGTAAATCCATAAGGTTGCACACAATATTCCATCTATTTTTATCTGAACTTTTTGTTTTGTCTAACAAGGAACACCACATTCAATTCTTGAGGGGCATAATAAGTTGCAAAAAAATTAATGAGTCCATTTATAGATACTTTGAGAGTTTCTAAGTTGGGAGTGTTAAGCACGTCTAACCCAATGATTTTCCTCATGAAAGGCATAATCCATTGATATAAAGACCAACAATTCTTTGAAATTGGTGATTGATCCTTGAGGTATGGGTTGGGAAAAATTTACTATTATGGGCTTGAGAAAAGAGTGTTAAACTTGTTTCCCACGGGGTTAGATAAATTGGAAAGGAGTAATTAAGATGAGGTCATTTTATAGGCAGGGAAAATCTTTATTTATATGTTAAAAATCATGTCATTGTTAGTAGTTTCAATAATGTTGTAGATTTGGGATTGGTTGTGGATGATTCCCTCCTTTCTCAACTCTCATAGTTCTTTTAGATTGTAATGTTTTCGACTTTTATAGTGCTTGTAGGTTGTAACATTGTATCATGTAAACGACTCTCTTGTTACTTTATTTATTGCTTACTTATTCTTTTTCCTACTAACAAATAATTTGGAACACATAGTAGATCTTAGTATTTTGTAAACTATTCATGGGTGCTTAAGGTATTTGGTCATTCACTTGCATTTAGTAGTAGACCATTCTCGCTTGTGTTATTAAACTAACTTGGTTCATTTCAAGTTGTTGGTTTTATGGCAAAAAATTGTTCCAATAGTCATGTATTTACGACTTCTTTAAGAAGAAATGAAGATTTGACGTAGGTTCATTTCTAATGGAAGTGATGGACTTTATCCCTTGCTACCATATGTATTATCAATCTTAGCTACTACCCTTGCCGACATTAGTAGATGTGTTTGATACCACACTTCCCATTGAATAATAACTACATTTCATTTTTCATCCCCATAGTATGGCAACTATGCGATAGCTAGAAGATTTTTCATTTCAATGGAGGAAAGTCTAATTGGCCCTTCCATTAGGTGAACTCATGAAGTTGACAAATAATATTTTCCCATATCAATAGGTTCACTAAAATCAATATAGTTTTTTTCATATGTTAAGTTAATTGAATTTTTGGATGAGGAAGAAAATCCAATCTACAAAGATTAAACATGGTTCTTCACACATATAAAAACTTCATGCATATCATAATTTGAATCTTAACTACTTAAATGACATCACTCCATTTCAATCATTAAATTTACCAAAAAAAACATTAAAAAAAAGCAAAACTAATTTAAAATAACTTTCAAACATCAAATCAACACACAAAACCTTTAGGACAAAAAATTCTATATACAAATATTCTATATCCATCATAATTTGAATCTCAAAAACTACGTACACAACTTATAAATTTATCAAAAATATATTAAATAATAATAAAATAATTTAAGATCATATCTAAACATTTAAATATATAACAACTTAAATATATATATATATATATATTAATAATCACTAAACCCATTTAAATAATATGATATAGAGCTTCTTTATACCTATATGTTTTGTTAAATACAAATTTTAAACCAATTAAAAATTGCCAAAGCTTAATTGAAAATATCTTGATTTATAACGGAAATAAGAAAACGCACATGACCGCGACTTGCCTAAACACATCTGTCAATGGAAGACCCATTGGCCGCAATAAAAAAAATGCCACCAAATCTCAAAGCCCACTCATTGTCAACGATTATCCTCTCCATTTAATCTTATAACAGATACACACCTGGTTGGACAAAAAAATATCATGACGTGTTTAAACAGCTTAATGTGTACATATTGACGCGAGGGATATAATGAACAATCGTGCACGTTGTCAATATCTAACTTGCACGGGTGGTAAGAAAAAAATTATTAAATCTTTTTGAAGAAAATTTGATCGTGAGATGCTATGCATAGAAACATACATTATTAATTATTAAATTAATAAAAAAAATTAATTTTTTATATTTATTTAAGAAATAAAAAATAAAACTATCATAAACCATAACTTTTTTCATGAAGACATTATATACCAAACTAGTTAAACTATATATGACAATTTTATTTTATTTATTTTTACATAAATAAACCCACAAAAATTAAGCATGTAATTATTCTACGGATTGATGCGCTTACAAAGTAGAACAACATATACAACATTTTCTTTAAATACAATCCAATGCCTAACTGCAATATTTTCTTTAAATACAATCCAATGTCTAATTGCAAATTCAAAGTTCATTTCCAAAAGGATCGGTAGAATTAATTAACATAGTAACAAATAAAGTGGTCTCTAAATGTTTATAGACACAATTAATAGAAGCTATACCCATAACTCACAGGAACAGACTGAACTCAGACTTACTTATACTTAACTTAGGATCTATACACCTATCTATCCTTGTATTGTCAGAGGAACTGTCACAAACAAGGGATTCAGTGAATCAGATATGTAGACAATTCAAACAGCTGGAATCATTATAAACAGCGAGCGATTCACTGCACATTAAAATGATCAACGAAGATAATGAGAATCCTGGCCACGGCCTCTGCCCTCTGCAAGCAAACGGGTGTAGCTGTAACGATGCTTAAACAGCAGACGATAGAGGAAGGGAATGATTCCTGTAAACCCCTCCATTTTCGTTCTTTTTCTTATTTCCATTCCAAATTGCCCTAATCACCCAATATTTCTTATATTCACGCCACTCAACTTTTGGACGAATATTAATAACTGATATTATGAGGATCTGATAAAAAGATTTTAAGTTAACAGGACGCAGGACACCTTGCTTCCTTCCTGCAACAATTCCGGACAATCCTTTCTTCTAAGTGTTTCTATATTTCTGATGGAAGCTCAAAGTTTGTGCTGTGATGAATGAATTTATAGAGATGAAGGTGGATTCGTGTTTGGTAAGAACAAGGCAAGAGTTAGACGTGTGCGCTTCATTGCGTGTTTCACCAAATTATTGAATTTGTCTAACTAGCTGTACAAATCCACGGGAATATTATCTTCATACCTAACACTATGTTCATGGAGCAGCATTATTATTATTAAAAGGTAAAGGAATATCGTTACTATATAATTTAATCAATGTGGGATCGTTGAGGGTTAGGAGATATCACGCCATGCTGTTGTATTTGGCGTGAGCATTCTCTACCAATGGAGTGGTTAAAGCAAAGGTAGACCAATGGAGTGGTTAAAGCACTAAACTATTTTTAGTTAAGTTATAGAGATATTGTAGATAATGATGATGGTGGTGATTAATATAGATCAGATTTGGTTTATTAGATCTTAAAAGAAAAGGCATGATATAGATTATTTGTTTTGTTTTAAAATATTATTTCTATGCTCAAAAAGTTTGAAGAGAAGTCTCTTTAGCTTGTCATAGTTTTGAAGAGTTAAAAGTTTAGAGAGGTCCATGTTGAAGCAAAAATTATAAAACTGAGATTTAATGGGTATTCTAAGAGAAAATGATTTTCATCTTCAATACCCATAGACTCACAAAGGTGGAAAAACCTTTCCTCCCACAACATTTTAAGGAAGCCTTTGGTTTCACTTTGAAACTCATAAGAATTCGTTCTAATCTTTGACAATATTATTTTTTTCTTTGACCTCATTAAGATAGAAAAATGATTTTGATCCTCAAGATTAAGTTTAACGATCTCTTTATAATATCGTAATATGGTGGTACTATTTTTTTGCTACTACAAGTTTTTTTTACTCGTCCTATGGTGTTTTATTAATGCTTTTGGGGTTCAAATTTATGAAGATGGGTGGAAATTATTAGCAAGGTGGGTGGAGAGCTTCATGCTCCATCAAACTATTTTTTTTATATTTTAATATATTCAAATTAAATTTTAATTGATTTCTTTTAATTGTCCCTAGGTAACCTTTAAGCTCTCAAAATTTACAAGTTTCCCACATATTTTAATTTTCATTTATTCATTCAATTAGATAAAATTCAATTTGACCAACAATAGTTATGTTACATAATTTTCAAATTTTAGTTTAAATTTGACATTTTTATTACAATTTTATTAATATCAATCTGTTGCACTAATGCTATCAGTTTTTTTTTCTATGGTGTACTAAGAATGCTAGTAGTGTTTTTTCAATGGTGTGCTAGCAAGTTTTTAATCCTTGGACAATTGAAAATTAACTTGTCAATGAAAACTCAAGCAATATAGCATATTATTATAAATCTCAAGTGGTCACCTTTTTTTATCATAACCCTTATAAATCCTTGGGGGTTCACTCTATGAAGGACATAACACGTTCAATCATATGATATTAAAGAATACCCTTAATTTCACTAGATATTAAGGCATCCCTCTAAAAATCCTTTTGTTGAACCCCATTCCCAATACATTTTTCCAATTAAAAAAATATCTCTTTTAATTGGATATCTTATCTATCCATTTTTTCCATTAAATTTTTAATACTCCATTATATATTTACCTTTAGTGATGACAACGACGATGATGATGATTGTTAATATCCATTAAGACCAACTTTAATCTATTCGACCTTAAGAAAAAAGAAAGAAATTACTTGGTTTGTTGTAAAATTTTATTCCTATGCCCAAAAAGCTTAGAAAGAATCGCATTGAGGTCACCATAGTTTTGACGAGTTAGGAGATTAGAAAGGTTGGTATTTTAATGAATATTGTGAAACTGCGATCTAATGTGGGTATATGCAGAGCACTCTAAGAGAAAGTGACACAATCATCCTAAGGTATGGTATGGTGACATTGCAGAAACCTTATAACCTCTAGAAACCTTATAATGTGAAGTATAAAATCTTAGTGAAAGAAAATATTTCAAGATGGGGAGAAACCCTCTGAACATAGGTTGACTTCATACATAGTTATTCCAATCAAATTTACAACACATTCAATCACAAATCATACCTATTCAAACACCACTATGAATCCAAAAACAATTGAATTCACACCACCTTCACACATAAAACACATTTATTCAAACATTAATCTAAATTCACATACAATCATGTTTAGACCAACTTCAGACATAAAGTACCAATTCAAACCCCACAACACCCTATTGAATCCCCTAGATACATAATTAATCTATATGTTTCTAATATATTAAAAACACCAATTAATGCTTATATACTAGATAATATATTGTTTCATTTTTTTAGAGTATTGAATCCCCCAATATGAACTCACGTGTTAAAATATTGCCTACGTAGTGAACCCCACATATAACATGGGGAGTTCACCCAATGAAACTATCCCATATCACCTTCATTCATGAGATAATAAAGAATGCCCTTAATTTCACTAGATATTGATAATACCTACCAAAATCCTTTTGTTGAACCCCCCCCCCCCAAAATACATATTTCCAATTAAAAAAAAAACTTTTTTATGAGATATTCTCTAGTGTTAGTAGATACCCATTTTTATATCCCCAAATACCTATGGATCCCCCATACCCTACTCCTTTCCCCCTATTACCTGCAATATATTGACCTTATTTTTCACAATTAAAAAGAAAAACCTTTATGAATGGATGCGATAAGATATTGGTCAACAAGGTGAATTCCCTATCGCATATAAACCTTAGTTGTAAAACCCTATCATCCCTCTCTTGTATCACCCAACTAGTTGAGCATGGAAATGCTCTAAGTTTTAAAATGCCATTGAGATGGGTTGATGAGTTGTATTTGAATTGGTAAGCTAGGTCATATTTTCATTTATAAATTGGATAAAAGTTACCTAGTTTTATTTTTAGAAGCTGACAAATATTTTAAAGTTATATTTTTTTCTTTAAAACCATAATATGTGAATGATCCAGGAGGATATTGGTGGCCACCCACCTATTCCTCTTGGACCCCCGACCCCCACCATTGTTTCTTTCAGTTTTCCAGTTTCCTTAATTGTAGCACAATTTACTATTTTTGGCAATTTTCGGGTCCTAAACTTCCGGAGCCATTTTGAGGCCCTAAACGGCGTTTTTTTGGCATCGAATGGTCGGGCAAATATGAGTCCATTTTGGTCATCGTATTTGTTGTTTGTGGATGTAGTCCTTATAAAGATCTTTCTAACGATATATCATGCACGTCAAACGAAGGTAGTATGCTAAAGTTACGACCCCAGGAAATTGATGTACCAAGTTACCCAACAGGGCCCACATTAAGGAGTTTCACCTCCTAGGGTTAGGTTTTTGGATGTGTAGGGTTTCCATTGTTTCTTAATAATATATAGGCCTTCGAGCCTCATTGTAACACAGAGTTCAGAGGCATGTAGCCGCCACATCTCTTCTCAGAGATAAGCTACCAACACTCTAGGTAGTTTATTTCCATTTTGTATGTAAACAAGTTTCAGTTATTGATTAATGAAATGAAGTGTTATTTCTGCTACATATTTGTTTCTATGCTTATTTGTGTATTTTGTTGCATTCCTGCATAAATCCGGATTAGTGGTATCAGAACAATCTGCTCTTTCTCGATCCTTCTTTGCATGTCTCCAATGAGGGTGGGGTATAAAGAGTTAGGGCTCGATCTAGTTGAACCTTTGCAAGATCAGCCTCGCAAATCCCGACGGCCACCCATGGGGGACGAAAAGAAAGACGAGGGCGCAAAAGATCCTATCAAAATGTTGCTCGAGGAGGCCCTTGAAAAACAAAGGAACGCGATGATGGATAACTTCGCCCAGATCCTTCAACGACTACCCACTGGCGGCGCATCTGCATCTAGCAGCCACTCTGGAGGTGCAACCCCTTTTAATGTACAAGTAAACTTCGACATTCCCATATTTGATGGTCGAATAAACGCAGACATCGTAGATAAATGGTTGAATCTATTAGAAGGATATTTCTTGGTTCATGACTTTTTTGACCGGGAAAAGATTACTTTTTCTCTACTCAAAGTCGCCCCCCATGTCAAGGACTGGTGGGAAACCTACTGTGAGAGAAAGGATGAGGAGGAACCCTCTCTGTTCTCGGCCATACCCACTTGGAATTCTTTTCAAGATGCCATAAAGGGACAATATTATCTGGTGGGGAACTATGAGGACAAGTACATCCAATGGACTACGCTGCAATAGCAAAGAGATCAAGATGTGCATGAGCTGACGAATCTATTCCATACCTTGTGCACCAAGTTGGGTATCAAAGATTCAGAGAAACATTTGGTGTTGAAGTACCGCAGTTGTCTGCACAGATACATTCAGGAGTAAATGGAGTTCCTTGACATCTCCTCGTTTGGTATGGCATATCGATACGCTGCCAAAATTGAGCAAAAATTCAAATAGAAAAAGCGAGACTTTGGATCTATGAATTAGAAGCAAGGGAAAGGTGCCCCCAAACTGCAGAACCAAGGACACAGCTAAGGCATGGCGACTCAATAAAACTTGCCAAAGCCGCAAGCAAAGAGCAACATTGCAAAGTCGAAGAAGGAAGCGGGAAAGTGGTGCGAGTTCCATAAGAGCCCCACTCACAACACAAGTGAGTATCGGTCTAAGCAATCACTAGTGGCCGAGATAAAGGCTTCTGAATCAGTTGCATACTCTGAAACTGAATCAGAACCCAAGAAGGGGAATGACAGAGGGAAGAAGATTATCGATGCATACCCCAACGCCACCATTGCCACCACGAAGATCCAAAAGGAAGAACTAGAAGATTCAGAGGAGGAGGAGCGTCTTTTCCACTCCCAGATGTGGGTAAAGGGTTCCCCGCTACAGTTCATTGTCGACAGTGGGAGCCAAAAGAACCTGATTTCAGCAAAGGTCATGAAGCGGTTGGGTTTGTCGATCACAGCACACCCTCAACTGTACACCATCGGGTGGCTTCACTAAGGACAAGATCTCCATGTCAGCAAATAGTGCTGACTTCCCTATAGCATCAAGCCCTTCACAGATAAGGTATTATGTGATATTGCTCCTCTTGATGTTTGTGATGTATTATTAGGTCAACCATACTTATGGAAGCGACATGCTGTGTATGAGTATCGGCCTCGTGCTGTTATTATTACGTTGGGAAATAATTTGTACATAATACCAGAGGTACCACCCCCTGCCGCTATCTCTTTGGTTACTACAAAACAATGCAGTAAGCACATTTCCAAAACCAGGAAGTTTGTTTTCTTGATGATCCGCCCTTAGGGAAAGAAGAAGATCATTGCCACAACCTCCAGACAGGGCCCCTCTGCACAACAACAACAAATGGATAAGGTCATGGAGGAGTACTAGGACATATTCACCTCACCCATCGGGGTGCCTCTCCACTGACAGGTCAAGCACCCCATCGATCTGACCCCAGGTGCACCGCTGCCCAATGGACCAATCTATCGTCACTATGTTCTGGAGAATGATGAAATCAAGAGGAAAATTTAGGAGCTGCTGCAGAAGGGTCACATTCGGCCAAGTTCATAGCCCTGTGGGAGCTTGATCGTGTTGGTACAGAAGAAGGATGGGACTTGGAGACTCTGTATTGACTATCAGGCGCTAAACAAGATCACTGTCCAGAATAGGTACCCGATCCCATGGATTGATGACCTCCTGGACCAGCTTAAAGGGGCGAAATATTTTAGCAAGATCAACTTAAATTCTGGGTATCACCAAGTACCGATCGAACTGATCGATGTGTGGAAGACTTCCTTCAAAGCCAAGGAGGGACTTTTCGAATGGTTGGTCATGCCTTTCAGGCTAACGAATGCTCCTGCAACCTTCATGAGACTGATGGACGACATCTTGTGGCCATTCACCAACTCATTTGTAGTAGTGTACTTGGATGACATCCTGATCTTCAGCCAGACTTGGGAAGAGCACCTCCACCACATCCGACAGATACTCCAAACATTGCGGCAGCACAAGTTGTGTGCCAATTTGGACAAGTGCACTTTTGGCATGACCCAAGTTCAATATCTGGGATACATTATTGATGATTGTGGGGTACATGTGGATCCAACCAAGATCCAAGTCATTCAGGATTAGCCAGCCCCAACTACTCTAACAGAGCTTCGCAACTTTCTGGGCCTTGCTAATTTCTACCGCAGGTTCGTGTTGGGATTCTCTCATATCACTTGGCCCTTGAGTCAAGTCACCAAGGGAGGAGCAAAAGAAAAATTCTTTTGGTTGAAAACTCAATAGAAGGCGTTTGTAGAATTGAAACATCGCCTATGTTGTGCCCCAGTGCTCACATTACTAGACTTGCAACAACCATTTGAGATCGAGACAGATGCCTCTGACTATGCTATTGGGGCAGTCCTTACTCAACAAGGGCATCCAATGGCATACCATAGTGAGACACTGTTCGACACTGTCTGTAAATATCCCACTTATGGAAAAGAGATGTATTCCATTGTACAGGCTTGCCAACAATGGAAGAATTACATTTTGGAGAAGGAAACGGTCATCCACACAGACCACTGACCCCTGTAGTTCATGTAGACACAAGGGAAGTTACAGAATGATTTCCATCATAAGTGGTCCACATATCTACAACAGTTTCATTTGAACATCAAGTACAAGAAGGGAAGCACCAATAATATTGCAGACTGCCTTAGCCAACCACCAATCATGGTGATAACAACTGTGCTCAACTCTTGTGGGCACGAGACTTCTAATTGGCCGCTTCTCTACAAGAGCAATCCAGAATTCAACCACACATACCAGATGCTCTTGGAGGGAAACCAAGTTCCAAAATTTCACCTCCAGGATGTACTACTGTGTCACATGGGACACCTTTGTGTTCCTTCAAGCGAGCGTGCCAAGATGATTTTGGAAGCGCACTACAGTCGGGTCGCTAGGAATTTTGGGGTCGAGAAAACACTGGCAGTACTGCAGAATTATTTCTATTGGTCGAACCTTTGACAGGACGTCGGGAAGTACATCCAATCCTGCACTGCCTGCGCCATTGCCAAACCATCCATCAAGAATCAAGGCCTCTATACCCCGTTGCCTACCCCTAGTCGACCTTGGGAATCCATCTCCATGGATTACATGTCAGGCCTTCCTTATACTAACCATGACAACAATTGTGTGTTTGTGGTCATTGACAGATTCTCAAATATGGCCATAATGGTGTCCTGCAAGAAAAATATCACAGCAGAAGCCACTGCTAAACTCTTCTTTGAACGAGTGTGGGTACACTTTGGGATCCCACAGTCTATAATCTCAGACCGGGATAGCAGGTTCCTTAGTACATTCTGGTCTAGCCTATGGTCAATGCTAGACACCAAGCTCACAAAGTCCATAGCTTTCCATCCCCAGACTGATGGCCAGACAGAGGTCGTCAACAAGATGATCGTACACATTTTGCGCATGTACAACTCAAAACATCCATGCGCATGGGATGAGAGCCTCCCCTATGTACAACATAGCTATAACCCATCCCTCCACAGCTCAACCAACCATAGCCCCTTTCAGGTGGGCTTGGGATTCCAGCCACTATGTCCCATTGACGTAGCCATGCCATTTGCAGCTACTCAGGCTGATTCAGCTCATATCCAATCTAAAGTTTCCAAGGAAAATAACTTCATTGAGTGCATTTAGCACATTCACCAACAGGTTCATGACATATTGGATAGATCCAATGCTAAGTACAAGTAGTGACATGATCAGCATCGAGTGCAACACAACTTCCAAGTGGGTGACAAAGTGTGGCTACATTTGCAGAAGGAGCGCCTCGATGGACCCCACCACAAGCTTTTCCCGCTCCGATATGGACCATACACCATCACCAAGGCTATCGGGGACAATTCCTTCAAGCTCAGTATTCCACCATTCCTTAGTCTGCACCCAGTGTTCAATGTGGACCACCTTCGGCCCTACTTTCCACCTCTACTGGACACATTTGACATGGCAGAACGACTCACACCAACAGAGTTAAACCTTAACAGCATGGAACAAGCCACCGCTGATCGGATTATGGATGCATAGATCAAGAACACCCACTAGCAAAATATCCAGCTATATCGAGTTGTCAAAGCAGGCCAACTCCTTCACTAGGGAAAGTGGCTCACCAGGAACCAAGTTCAACAAAAGTTTCCTCATATCATGGAGGAATTCAACGCAATGGGGACCATTGCTTCCTAAGGGGGGAGGAATGATCCAGGAGGATATTGGTGGCCACCCACCTATTCCTCTTGGACCCCCACCATTTTTTCTTTTAGTTTTCCAGTTTCCTTAATTGTAGCACAATTTACTATTTTTGGCAGTTTTTCGGGTCCTAAACTTTCGAAGCCGTTTTGAGGCCCTAAACGACGTTTTTTTGGCATCGAATGGTCAAGAAAATATGAGTCCATTTTGGACTTTATATTTGTTGTTTATGGATGTAGTCCTTAAACATATCTTTCTAAGGATATATCATGTGCATCAAACGGAGGTAGTATGCTAAATTTACGACCCCAGGAAATTGATGTACCAAGTTACCCATCGGGGCCCACATTAAGGCGTTTCACATCCTAGGGTTAGGTTTTTGGATGTGTAGGGTTTCCAATGTTTCTCAATAATATATAAGCCTTCGAGCCTCATTGTAACACAGAGTTCAGAGGCATGTAGCCACCACATCTCTTCTCAGAGATAGGCTACCAGCACTCTAGCTAGTTTATTTCCATTCTGTATGTAAACAAGTTTCAGTTATTGATTAATGAAATGAAGTGTTATTTCCGCTGCATATTTTTTTCTATGGTTATTTGTGTATTCTGTTGTGTTCCTGCATAAATCTAGATCAGTGAAATCTATCATCCTTTTCTATCAAACTGGTATATGACATTAGCATTCATTATTTTCTATAGTTCATATAATACACATGTTTTCTACTTCATGTTCATCTAGTATGCCTTTTATCGTACCTGCTTAGCATCAATATGGAGTTTAATCTTTAGCCCCCTAATTATCTTGGGGTTCCTCTTGGATCATAAGTTTTATAGACAAAATATCAATAAATTCTTAAAAGAGAAAGATGGCTTAAACCTCTATGCAACCATCCCAACAATTCGTGGTTTCTAGGAACTTTGGCTACTGCCTCTCCTTACCGATATTGATATTTTTTGGTGATATGAGCTTACCTTATATAGTTTTTTTGTCATTTGTCTCAAATTGTACTTATCTCTCCCCAACTTATTGTAATTATCAAAATAGATAACTCCCCATCAAAGGTTGATTCCTTTGTTTAAGTCAATGATGAACTATTTCCATGGTTCACTCAAGTCTCTTGTTCAGTGCATATTTTCCTTGTAGTAGTACCACTTGTATGCAAAATTTTCAATGTAAGTAGGACATGTGTGCACTGCTACCTCTTATGCTTTTAAAATGCTCGATTTGTGGCTTATTCATATGGGTGTGTGCAAGAAGTTGAGGGTCTCTTTTGGCACGTTAGATCGAATACAAAACTGAAAAAAACAGACATCCATCAACTTGCATTGATATTTTGAGACACTTACACAATGAATCTTGCGATTAGTAAAAAACAAGAAATGTATAAAATTGAATGACCTTTCCAAATATATAATTTTTTTCTATTGAAAATGTTGTTAACTATCTAAAGTTAGATATTTTTTAACAAGCACTTTTTATTTTTGGGACAAATTATAAGGTATATGTTTTTGTGGGTGCAGTGTCTGAGTGTCTAAATGATGGAATAAACTTACAAAAACCGGTATAAATATAAAGAACATATAGGACTAGTGCACGACTATTTTTCTAATAGTAAAAGTAATATTTTTAAATTCTTTTTAATTATCTAAGAGATCAAACCTTGAAAACGGTACGTCAATTGTGGGTGCAGCGTTTGAATGTCTTAATGCAATTATTTGGAAATGGGTTTTTTATAGCATGTAGAGGTTGGTGTTCTTTAGTGCACCATACAATTTTTTTTAAATGGTTGAGAAATGAAAGAGATATGGATGAAACACTAACAGTGTATTTTTTGAGTTGAAGAGTGATGACAGAAGATAAATAAGGAAAATATAGAAAAAATTATGTATTCTTGTTGAAATTTACATATTTAGAATCTGCAAAAAAATGCCTTTTTAGACCTCCCTAATACCTACAAAAACTACATACCCTACTCCCTTCCCCCCTAATACCTTCAACATATTGACCTTAATTTTCACAATTAAAAAAAAACTTTATGAATGAATGTGATAAGATATTGGTCGACAAGGCGAAACCCCTATGACATATAAACCTTAATTGTAAAACCCTATCATCCCTCTCTTATATCACCAAACTAGTTGAGCATGACAATCCTCCAAGTTTTAAAATATCATTGGGAGGGTCTGATGATTTGTCTTTGAAGTGGTAAGCTAGGTCATCTTTTGATTTATAAATTGGATGAAAGTTACCTAGTTTGATTTTTAGAAGCTGAAAAATATTTTGAAGTTATATATATATTCTTTAAGACCACCGTATTAGTGAAATCTATCACCCTTTTCTACCAAACTGGTATATGACATTGGCATCCATTATTTTCTGTAGTTCATCTAATACACTCGTTTTCTACTTCATGTTAATCTAGTATGACCTTTATTGCACCTTCTTAGCATCAAGATGGAGTTTAATCCTTAGCTTCCTAATTCTCTTGGGATTCCTCTTGGATCATAATATTTATAGACAAAATATCAAAAAAAAATTGAAAGAGAAAGATGGCTTAAACCACTATCATCCTTATTGCACCTTCTTAGCATCAAGATGGAGTTTAATCCTTAGCTCCCTAATTCTCTTGGGATTCCTCTTGGATCATAATATTTATAGACAAAATATCAAAAAAATCTTGAAAGAGAAAGATGGCTTAAACCACTATCATCCCACCAATTTGTGGTTTCTAGCAACTTTAGTTACTTCCTCTCCTTACCTATATTGATATTTTTTGGTGATATGCCCTTACCTTATATAGTTTTCTGGTCATTTGTCTCAAATTGTATTTATCTCTTCCCAACTTTTTGTAATTATCCAAATAGATAATTCCCCATCAAAGGTTGAACATTTAACACAAATTTATTATTCTTATCAGATATGGCATTGTCATTGTTGGGTCCTTTGTTTAATTCAATGAAGAACTATTTCCATGGTTAAATCAAATCTCTTGTTTAGTGCATATTTTCCTTGTAGCAGTACCAGTTGTATGTGAAATTGTCAATGTAAGTATGTGAAATTGTCAATGTAAGTAGGACATATGTGCATTGCTACCTCTTATGGTTTTGAAATGTTCCATTTATGGCTTTTACATCAATATTAATTGTTGTAGTACTATTCCTCCATAATATTAATGCCATTTTCTCCTTTGATTATGTTGAATAAGCATAAAAATATATCATGTATCCTATCCCATGAAATTTTTGTAGGAAGTGTACCATCAACCATTGGTATGTTGTCATCCTTAGTGTGAATAGGAATTCCTTAAACTCCTATTATTCCATGACGAATTTTGATATCTTTTTAATGCACTCAATGTGATTCATTGGTTTATATCTCTCTTCAAATTGTGTCATCACTCTAGTGCTTTGGATTTCAATGTGATATTTTTTTTCACGATTCTCATGTTCCTAGGACTACAATACTTTCTTTATCAAAATATTCTCCCTATTGCACTGAGTGGATGCATATTATTGTTATAGGAGCAGCATGAGAGAGATGAGCAGTGGAATCTAAGAAATTTTGCATATGACATCTTGGGAATGCTAGCGGTTACAATGGTGATGGGATGAACTGTATCTTGTTGTGACTTATGTGGGATATGCATGATATAATAGGATGTTGTGTGTTACATCCTTGCTGCAGATCGTTGTTGTAGGTATAATAAACCTAAAATAAAATTTGGGTGAAGCTGGAAGAATCTGTGAGTGTGTATGTGCACATGGAAAAGTGCAGGTACGTTTAGGTCAAGGTAAACATGGACAACAAGTTGAAGCAATGGATGGAATCATTGTTTAGAGTATGGTCGTGCACAAGAAACTCCTAGGAATAATGTTGCAAAGAGAGTAAGGAGGAACACTACAAAATGTACATCTCTCATTACTTGAAGATGTGAATGTGTGATCCATGAGTGGTTGGATACACCGTAGGCACTTAGTATGATACATGAAAAAGAGAAGTGGGATGTATCTGTGGGGAAATTGACTCAATTCATATGTGTGGGAAGTGCATGGTTAAGGAGCACATGAGAGGTGCTCATTGAAGTGAGACAGAGCTTACGGTAGTGGCACTGATGGGTTACACTAGGAAGTAGAATGGAAATTCACAGTTACCATGAGATGTTTTGTTGCACATGGATTTCCAGCTATTGAAGAAATATGTCTTAGGTAAACCTTGATTGATTAGAGAAGGAAACACATGGGAGAATGTGCATGGAGATTCAATGGTGATGAAGGAGTTTGAAATCACAATGATGAAAAGTCGAGGACAACGCACTTATGAAGATGCTTATGTACGAAAGATGCCCAGAATAAATAAAAACATGACAGATAAAGCATGAGGTGAAGTGCCATTGTTGAGTTGAATATGTAACTCAGTAGCATGAGGATGTGCTTTTCTAAATAACCTTAGGCTCCTAATGCAGTAGCATAGGACTCAATTTACATAGATGCATTGGGATTTGCAGCAGAACCTTATGTTCATTGATTACCTTGGTGTGTGGTTGCAACTGTTGTAGAAATAGAGCTACATTTGTTGTGAATACATAGTCTAGAGTTGGGAGTGGATTTATAGCCAAGTAAAGTGTTTATGTCTTTTGTATTGAAAGTTACAAGGAGTTGAAGCATCTCTCATTGCTACTTGTGTAATAATAATTCTTTGTGTTATGACTAGTGTTGATAGTGCACAGTAAAGTAAGACAGTTGTGACTAGTGTGGTATTATGTGCGATGAATAACCCTAAGCAAATAATTAGGGAAACATGGAAGTGATTTCGTGAGTGTGTGGACAACCTAGAAAACAGGTGTGTAGCCGAGGAACAAAATATTAGGGCAAGGTGGAGTAGGAATTCCTACAAGATAGACAATTCTAGGATAAAGCCTAAGAACGGTTGTGAGTAATTAAGCACTTGGGAACTTACAACAATTATTATTGGAAAGCATGTACATGGAAGAAATGCATGGAATGCATGGCATAAGATACAATATTCATGCGGATTTTTAATGTTGAGGAATTTGGGTCGTTGGTGGAAGGGTGATTGAGGAAAAGGAAAGGAAGAGGTGGAAGGTAGAATATGAAAGAGACATAAAAGAAATAGTCGCGAGGAGAAAAAAGAGATCTTTAATGAAAAAGAAAAGGGGCACCAAAAGAATGAAAAATTTTGGGGGAAGAAGAAGGAATCACGTGTTCAGGATACCATGGCATGTGGTCTAGAATCAAGAGAACGAGAGATTATGGAATCAATAAGTGTTTGGTAATGCCAGCATTTGTAACATATGTACTCTATTCATTTTCAGTAATAACATAAGCACTAGATATTGTGTAATTACTTACGTAATTGAAAAATGTACGTGAATGTGTGAATGGGTAACCGAGTATTGTTGTAGAGGGTAGTGTCCTAGCTTGGATAATCGAAATTTTGTGGTAGAGCAACTGTGTGTTTTATTAGGGTCTTATAATTTCCTTGATACTAATCTAAATGCTGTGATAGTAGTAAAACCATGCATGTGATCGTTGTTATATATATATTCATGTGTATTGAAGTAACAACATGCTTGTGTTGATTAAACAAAATGCTTATGTTAGAGTAACAACATGCATGGAGTAGAGTGATAGAACACTTGGATATTGTGGTTATTTCTTTGTGTATTTGATTCAGTCATCAATGAGTGGTTCTGAATTTGAAGGTCATACAGAGTGACTAAGAATGTTTGAAGAGTGTGCACTAATTTGTATAGTAGGAAAATGGATGATGATAATATAAGAAGTTACCTTGGGTTAGAATGAATTTAAAGAGTTTATGACATTGTTTGTGATTATTGTTTCAGAAAACATGTTATTGTCATGTAGTAGATACTCCTTATTTGACCTTTGTGTTGACTCGTTTCTTCAGACAAACATTCCATTGCAAAAGTACTCTAATGGCAGTGAAGGCATAGAATCATTGTATCACAATTATTTATCGTATTTCATTAATAATGAGATCGATATTTATTTTAGGAAGTGGGTGTGTTTCCTAATTCTTCAAATAATGCTTGTACATTAATGGAAATTACTTTTCTTTGGCAGACTCATTGTCATAAGAGCAGGACCCTCCTTTAGCAAGAAAGACACCCATACATTTTTTGAATTTTCTTCTAACATTTCTACCTCTAGTTGATATCGACGTACTGCTTGATGATTTCTCTTATTCAACATGTTTAGGACAACCATCACTATCCGAAGATAGATCAAACATGTATCCATTTGGTTGTGCCTGTAATTAATGTCAAACAACAATGGTCATGTTCCAATCATATGATTTAGATAACAAAAGTAGAAATCAAAGTAGCGTATATAATTCACGTAATCAAGTTTCATCGATTGCAAATGTTCCCCATATTTGTGCAAAAACATTCATTTTAGAGGCCCCCTATTAGAATTAAATGCCTTAATAATTTCCCAATGGCATAGGAATATTCTTTTAGGATCTAATCCACAAGATTTATCCCCTTACCATGGTTAAAACCTTGATACTAGCCCTAATGTGTTGGAACCTACAGTCTTGATGGTTCATCATACCTCTAGATATTTTGGATATAGTCGATATATAGACGACATGTGACTAGCAGAGTAGTTGACTGGAGTTGGAAGAATGACTGAATAGCCGATTGGGAAAACAAATGAATAGTCGGCATGATTGTTGTTGGCATGACTACAACAACCGACTAAAATTTGGGGCGTTGCAGGTTCTATGGAAATAGTGTAGACCAAATACCCCTACTTATGGACCAGATCTTCCCTACTTTCAAAAATTTGGTTAAATCTGGAAACTATAAATAGGAAACCCTGTGGGTTGTCTAATATTGATTTGAGATGTTTATCATGCTCATTATGCATTATAATGTTCTAATCATAATGCTTTGTGCTTTTAAACAATGTCTCTAGACACCACCTTTTCTTCTTGGAATCTTGTCCCGTTCTTTTCTTTTTCTTCTCTATAGTTCAAGCCGAGAGGTTTCCCAACATGGTATCAAAGTGACGGTTTTGACCTAGCCCTGTTATATAAAAATCATGTTGAGTCAGATCTAGGGTTGGTCAACTCCAGGTGAAATATTTGTCAACTTATACCTCTACCTGAACTTTGATAAGATTTGCTAGATCATAAGGATGGCTTCCAAGATGGAACCTATTGTTCTCAATGGACATAATTGTGATATATGGGAGACAAATATGGATACTTTGTTGAAGAGAATAGGAGTTTTGTAGTTTACAAATACTTTCATTACTGATCTAACTGATGCCAATTCCAAGTTTGCTATCGACGTTAAGAAGGATGAAACCGTGGGTGTTATCAAAATCTATATTTTGAGGGAAATTTGTCCCCATACAAGTGGGATAGATTGTCCTCATGATGTCAAGACCAAGTTAAACACTCTGATCAAAACGATAAATGAAGGAGAAGTAATGCAAATAGAAAAATAGTTGATCTCTCTATAACCTCTTTCCTTTGATAGGATTGAGGTCTATCTGGCCCTTATCAAGGAACTACAACTAGAATTGGGTGAATGTGGCAAGGATTTTCCAAAGAAGGATGGACAACTTATTGAGACAATTCCGATGAATTTGAAGACACCATTAGGTGTCTTATGCTCTTATTTTTGGGCTAATTGGATTTCACATAAGAAAGATGGTAAGGATTTTACTATTGATACTTTTTATGGTTTGTTGATCAAGGAGCAATAGAATTTGCTTGAATAAGGGAAGCTTGGTGGAAAAAACCAGGCTCACTAGCTGAAACAAACGTCAAGACAAATCCTAAAGAACATAGTTGGAAAGATCAATGACTAGAATTTATTGACCAACCTACAAAAGGGAATACCAAAGAATCATCTCTGTCAATGAATAAGGGTTGGAATAAGAAGACCTATTAGTATTGTTCAAAGGTGGGACATGTTGATAAGAACTATTTGAATGAAATGAAGGACTTAGAAGGAAAGGTCAAGCACCGAGAGGATTGTGCCTCGATTGGGAATTAGACCAAACGACCTCCTAAAAATTATACCTTCTATGTCAACACTTCTCAAGCATTACATGATCACACCAATCATACTGAATGGATAGTGACTCTGGATGTACTCATCACATGGCTAAGGATGCTTTTATTTTCTCTTCCTTAAGTGGTGCTCCCGAAGAGAATATTTATTTCATTGACAAATATGCCCTCACTATCGCTATAAATCGAGATTTTGAATGTCAACACGGTCTTATATCCAATGTATATCATGTACCGAGTTTGAGTGCAAATTTGTTGTCAATTGCTCGACTAATGAAGACTAAGAAAATTATTGAAATTTGGTTGGATTGCTTTATTGTGAAGGATTTAAGGAGTGTAGGAGCAATTATTTACGCTGTAATTTTCGATCCTAAGGATGGAATTTATAAAATATGAAATTCTTGGATGACTGCACTCATCGCCTAGGCGGATGACAGAAGTCGAATTTGGCATGAACGACTTGGTCATCAAAACTTTCGAACTATGAAGATGATGGTAACTCAGAATAAGGTTACTAGTCTCCCAAAGTTTGTTCCACTTGATGGAGTTTTTAGAGGATGTATACTTGTTAAGCATCATCATGAACCCTTTGATTCGAGAAAAGAATAACGTGCACAGGAATGAATGGAGCTTTTTCACGGTGATCTATGTTGCATGAACAAACCATCACTTGCAGGTGTGAAGTATATTATGAAATTTATTGATGATTTCTCTCAATTTAGATGGGTTTATTTCTTGAATAATAAGAGTCAAGTATTTGAAAATTTCAAGGAATTTAGGGCACTAGCCGAAAAACAATGTGGTCAACCCTTTAAATGTTTGAGATCATATAATGGTGGTGAATATGTGAGACAACATTTTGAAGGATATCTCTTGTAGAATGACATTTCCTGGTAGATATCTGTCCCTCACAGCCCTCAAAAAAATGGCATCGCAAAGAGGAAGAATCAAACCTTGGTATAAATGTCTTGATGTATACTACAAGAAAAGGAAATTCCAACAATATTTTGGGAAGAAGCTATCTACTACTAAAACTATCTTCTGAACATTGTGCTGACTAGAACAGTCATTGACATGAATCCTGTTGAAAAATAGAGTGATCATAAACCATCTGTCAGTCACCTCAAAAAATTTGGATTTGTTTCCTAGGCACATAACAATGAAAACTGCATGAAGAAACTAGATGCAAAGATTCAGGCTTGCATCATGATGGGCTACTCTGATGAGTCGAAATCCCATAGACTATTTGATCCTATCAAGAAGTAAATCATATTGAATCGCAATGTATTCTTTGATGAGACACTTTCAAATAATCAATCATTGAACTCCTCTCCTGGTCCTTTGAACAATGATTCTTTTGATATTCTTGAAGAGTTGGGATCGATTGTATCCATTTTTGAAGTATCCACCAAACCAACAAGTTCTACTTAATCAACTATAGGTTTATCTACTGTGACTGTTGAAGTCAAAATTCTACTTCCTCAACTATGAAAATTGGCCTGAGTCACCGATGGCTTAGTTACCTCAATGGGATATTAAGACAATTGAATTTGTTGGACCAGATGCTGGAAATATGAGTATTGGTTGACAAACTCATAGTCAGAAACAATATGGAAACATTTATTTGATGGCATGTGTACTCGACACCTATGATCATGATACATATGTTGAAGATCAAGCTGTGCCAAAACGGGAGAATTCCAATACTCCCAAGAAGAAGAATCATAGGTTGTAACTTGTTCCTTGACCGCAAGGAAATAACGTTGTGAAGTGTCAATGGGTATATAAGACTAATTTTACCCCTAACAGTGTTGTTGAAGGTCACAGGGATCATCTGGTTGCCAAGGGATTCTCTTAGAAAGAAGGCATTGACTATACTAAAACATGTGCTCATGTTTCAAAGATGAATTATGTATGAATCATCATTTATCTTGCTGCTCATTTTGGTTGGGAGCTTCACCAAATGGATGTGAAAAGTGAATTTCTTCATGGAGAACTCACTGAAGATATTTATATGGAGTAACCTCCTAGTTTTGTGACATAATTTGTCGTTGACTATCGATTGAAGAAGTTGTTGTACGGTTTGAAACAAGAACCTCGGGCTTGGTATGAGAAGATTGATAGTTTCTTTTTCAATATTGGTCTCAAATGTTGTGAATCTAATCACGACATATATGTGTTACATGTTCATGGTGATACTCTAATTGTGGCATAATATGTTGATGATTTAGTTATAATCGGAAACAATGTCATTCTTATTTTGAGACTTAAGAAACAACTTGCTGATACATTTGAAATGATTGACCTTGGTCTATTGCATTTCCTTCTTGGAATTCAAGTTTTACAAATGGTTGATGGTATATTTATTTCTCATCCTAAATATGCCTTGGATCTCTTGAAATGATTCAATATAGATGACTACAAGTCATGTGCTACACCTTATCAGTCGAGAGTGAAGTTATTGAAATACTTTGACTCTCCATGAGATGACACCACTCTTTATCAACAGTTGTTTGGTAGCCCTTATTTATCTTATGCACAGTTGACCAAACCTTTCCTTTGATGTTAGTGTCATTTCTAGGTTCATGCAAGATCCTCACAAAAGTCACTGGAAAGATGCAAAGAGAATTGTTCACTATATTAATGGTACGTATCAGTATGGTATCAAGTATTGTCGTAGTGCAAACCTGCTCGTCGGCTACATTGATTCTAACTGGGTCGGTGACATTGACGACCAAAAATATACTTTTGGTTATGTGTTTCATCTAAGATCTGGACCTCTAGTCTGGTCATGTAAGAAACAAAGGTAGTCTCTCTTTCGACTACAGAAGCCTCATGGTGCTATCAGTGTAGGAAATGAGTTAGTTTGGATCCCACAGCTTCACAATGAGCTTGGATTTCCTATTTAGACCTATATTGTTATTCACTATGATAATCAAGGAGCTATTCAAGTTGTTGATAAACACATTCTCACAACAAGATGAAGCATGTCGAGATCCATGTTCATTATTTGAGACAGTTGGTGCAAGATAACATTGTCTCTCTTCTTTATTGTAGGATAGATGATTAGGTTTTTGATATATTTACGAAGCCTTTACCATAAATATAAGTTTATGAAACTTTGGGCTATGCTTGGGCTTCAGGAAGCTGCACTTATGGGGGGTGTTCACAACAAGTAATTTCACCTCTTGATTCCTGAATCTCTAGAGCGTTGTGCTGATTGGAGGTGGGAGGGGTGTTGGAGCCTATAGTCTTGATGTTTCATCACACCTTTGGATCTTCTTGAGACAGTCGATATATAGATAATAGGCGTATAGCGGAGTATCTGACTAGAATCGACAAAATGACTAGACAACCAGTTGGGAAAACAATTGAATGGTTAGCATGACTATGGTCAATGCGACTACACCAAACAACTAAACTTTGGGACATCAAATATTCTACAGAAGCAATTTGGAACAAATACCCCTACATGTGCACTAGATATTCCCTACTTTCAAGAAGTCGGTTAGATCTGAAGACTATAAATAGGTGACCCTATGGGTTGTCTAATATATTGATTTAAGATGTTTATCATGCTCATTATGCATTGTTCTTTTCTTATCACAATGATATGTGCTTAAGTGCTTAAATGGTGTCTCTAGATGCCACCTTTTCTTCTTGGAATCTTGTCCCCTTCTTTTCTTTTTCTGCTCTATAGTTCAGGCTGATAGGTTTCCCAACATAATGCACAAAACTTCATATTGGTACACCCAATTCTCAATTGAATGAAAATGATCCCCCTTAAAGAGGACATGTTGTGGTTTATGGAATTATTTATGGCCCTCAATCCTTAAATACATAGAGATCCATTTATGGCATAAAGCCCTTGTATTCCACTCTTAATTATGGTCAACGTGGTAAGACCCATACCTTGCACACAAAAATCTTGATCACATCCATATCCCAGTTTTAAGATAAATATATAGTTTAAAATGTCTATGTTGTGGTTCTTGGCATTGATCATAACCAATTGGTTATGGTATCAATTGAGTAAGATAGAGAGGCATTAAAATTGTTCACAAGTGTTTAGGGAGGATTTTGGTACTAAGTGAAATATGCATATTTTCAATAGGTTTCAAGTCATGGAGCCCATGCTGATGTTCTAACCATAGGTATGTGTTTCACATTTTTTGCAGACACTCTTTTCGCATTGATTATATGAAAATGTTTGTATTGGACAATGTTAATGAAATGATTTCTATTTGTTTCAAGGACTAGCTCTATGATATTTTAAGTTGCTCCCTCCAAATATTTGGATGGTTTTTTTCCCACTACAATAATAAGATAGGATCTAAATATTAAAGTTACCTAATTTGCAACCATGGTTTAGAAAATGAAACAACAATATCCTTAAGCATTATATCCTTTAATGGCCCATTTAAAGATATTCATTGAAACTTTATAGTATTATTGATGAATACTCCTAGTGGGATTAGGAGAACTAAGGAGGATAACATGAAATACATCATGATGCCAGAGCTAAATAAAAAAATGCAAGAAAAATGGTGTTAATGATTTATACTCTCATGTTGTAACATCATTGAGAACTTGATAGGTCTAATAGAGATCAAATTGATAGTATAGTTAATCCTTTATCCTCCCAAACAAAACTTAGATTATACTACATATATATAATGCAAGAGAGGGTGGGTTCATTGGTGTGATGATTCAACTACAATTATGAAAGACACTATTAAGAGTAATGATATGGGAGTATTTATGTTTCCATCCTAGTATACCAATGCATGGGATAGAGAGGTGGTTAGAAATTGGCTTGATAATGAAAACATATTTGATAAACCCAATCCAAGTATATAATAACTATATTATACTAGGTCATTGCTTTGATGGGTGAAAATATATTTTGCATGATAAAGATAAATGTTGATGCATATGTATATGTGATAGGAGGAACCATATGTGGACCTAAAATTGTTCTCTATGAAAAGATGAAACTTATCCTTCATGTATTCATCACACCCATGACTTGTGAACCTTAAGTATAAGACCTTGGATCACAAGGATAAATCACTAAACTAATGATGTATATCCATTTCCAATCATGCGGGGAAGAAAATATTGAGGTTCTAGCATGATAAACAAATATATATCCATGCATTGTCCAATAATAAATGGAATTCACTGGATAATTCAAGAGATAATGCAAGATAGAACCAAAGAAATTTCATGTTTCTTCCTATACTTTAGGGATTGCAAGAGCCCCAAAGGAACTCATAGAATTTCCATGCTTCTCCCTACCCCTTGGTGATATCAAGAGCTCCCTAACCCCTTGGCCTTCCATAGTACATGCAAATAAAATATTAGGTTGGCTATAAAAAAAAATTAGCAAGCGAACTATATGTAAATATGGGCATGTTGAAGTGTCAATAAACCTTTTATGACCAAATTTGAATAGAGATTAAGTAAGCTTAATATTTTTTGTCATAGAAAAATAATTTAATAAGATAATTAACCTTTATTCTTTCTTCCAAAACAACAAGGTGTAACTTAGTTGTCTCGATTATTTTTCAACAATGTTTAGTTAGGTATAACAAAGAAACCAACTAGTATTTGTCTTGCTTGTTTTGTGTGTAGCCTATTGAGGGTTTTAATGTCTTCGCTCCTAATTAGAAATATAGGTTCTCCCATTTGATGGAGAAGGTATATGAGGAGAAATATCTAAGATGATATTCACTAAGTGAAAGGTCAATGATGGGATTCATTACATGGACCTCTAAACTACTTGTTCATGGGGACACAACATAGCATGCAAAATGACTAGAGAATAGAAGGATTCTAGATTTTAATCACCCAATTTACCAATTTTGTGTATGACTATGATCAAGAAGTCATATATTTGGAAGAACCCATGTTAGTCATTCAAAGATTAACCCTCCAACTTGGAAATTATATATTCATTTCAAGATAAATTTCAGATGAATGATGAATGGTTCATTATAGCCAATAGTAATCTCAATAAAATTTCCTTGTTGAGGTCTTGGACAAAGCAAGGAAAAAATTTAAGTCATCTTCCCCAATATTTTACAAGGCTTCCTATTCTAAAAGGCCTTATCAAATTCTAATTTCCTTCATCCGCATATTGTATGTAAAGAGGGATGAAAATGTCTTTAAGGATTCATGGATGCCCTTGATCTATGATATTATTTATCATAGCTATTATATATAGAGGCGCTATATTGTCTACAAATATGAATTGGACCATCAAAGCATCCTAAAATACTAAAGACAATTCAAGTTCGTGTTTTTATGACATCATATCAACTAGATGCAATATGTGTGGAACAACATTTTCTAGGAATGATTGGAGATGGATTCTAAGAGAGGAGGGTGATGAACGAAAAAAAATGTCTTCATGAATAACAGTTTCAAATGCATGTTGAATGACTAGTTAGTTAGTTAGGTTCCCCACAACCATTGATTCTTACAATCAATAAATACTGAAAATTAGATCAACATTAATATAGGAGGGCTATTTGATTCCATTATTTCCAAGAAATCCAAAGTTCATTTTTACTCTGACCCCTACTATTCCCCTTAAAGAGACCAGAACGTAGCCAACATTATTAGGCATGAGATGAGATCACGAATCCTTTTCCAAATCGATGAGTAGGAATGACTATCATACAATTTTTTAGGGGAATGTTCAGTACTAAGTTATTTAGGGTTCATCCCTTTGCAAAATTAATGAGAATATTCAAGAATTGAAGTCTGATTTAGATACCCATCACATGACAGAGTTGTGTATTGATTGTTGAATGAGTTATGGTGTAAAGGGACTACAATGCAAGTTTTTTATGAGAGAATACTAGGGTTATGAGAACCAGATCCATAAAAATATTTTCAATTGAAACATTGAGAAATTTTCCAGATAAATATGAGGGTAAATGCCAGGGTACTCAAAAATCTAGGAGGCATTGCATCCTCTGTGGCTATGCTCGGATACCTTCAGTTCCTTTGCGACCTCTGGCCTTGGTGGCCTCCTCTATGAACTCATCTTCAACCTATGATCTTGGTTCGTGGGTGGGATGGTACGTAACCTCCAGGATTGGTTCGCAGGTGTGATGGTAAGTGAATATTTCTAATCTTGGCACGTGGGAGGGGAGGTAAGTGGTGTATGCTTTGAAATTTTTTGTGTTTTTTTTGTTGATTATTTATTATGTTTATTATTTTTTTATGTTTTTTTTTTAAATTATATTTAGTATTTATCTATTATATATACGTTTTTGATTGTGTGTGTCTATATATATATATATATATAATGAAGAATACGATTAAATTTGAAAATAAATTTTGATTAAAAACTATATAAAAAAAGAAATGATGATGTCACTAATGATGATGTTGACGGAATTGGTTCCAATGACGATCATCATCATCACCATCATCGCCATATTGATCATCATCATCCTACTAATCATTGTCATAATCATCATCATCGTCATCATAAGCACCATCATCATCCTCACCCTCGTTAGTAATCATCATCATCATCATTCATCATCAACATCGTCCTCATCCTCATCAATAATCATCATCATCACCATAAGCAACACTGTCGTCATCATAATCAACATAAGCAACACCATAATCATCATCATCATCATCATTTTTAGTGACGATGATTATGATGATGTTGATAATGAAATCATCGTCATCGTCATATTCAGCACAACCATCGTCTCGTTGTCATCACAACCATCATTGTCATCATAGAGATGATCATAATTATGATCATCATTGTCACTGTTGGAAACAACAATGTCATCATTCCATAGGTATAGGTTGAAATCGAAGGTATTGAGCTATAATATTTACCGCCAATACTCATGGAGAATGCATGGATTTTTTTACTGCAATGCAAACCTTGCAAAGGGTATTTTTGGCCTATGTTTGGGAAATTGTGGTCATATTTAGATTTGGAAGATAAAGGATTTTTTTTGGGTTAAATCCATGGTCTAAGGTTGAAATAGAGGGCATTAATCAACAAAACGTTCCTACATGGCTCATTATCCATGTGTGGGGTGTTATGGAATGACATGTTCCATGGATAGAAATGTTTTTTCATATGAGTGCAATATGGTGATAATATCAAAGTTTGACACATGGAGGATGTTTACTAAAGACCATTTCATGGTTCTTAGTTCCTAGGCCACTATCAAAGGCCATACTACAATATGAAAAACCATATGACCAATTTGATATGGGACTCATAGGCCAAATGGTTTGAATATTGTTATTCAATATGAAATAAGTTTCCATAAAATGCACTATATTAAATAAACATATTTTTTATCATTAAAGGTTGTGGTGGCAAAAAAAAAACATTTTATAAGTGTATTTTAATAATTGAAAAAATTGTAAAGCTTTGATGTAAAAAAAAAATTCCCTGTGGTTTTGAAAAAGCAAATCACTGCTATAAGACTCTAATGGCCTTCCTCTCAAGTCATGTATAGTAATTGAACCTCCAATAGCTCTCAATGAATGGCCCATGAATTCCACCAAAATAGTGAGTGAAAGTATGATAGAGACAATTATATAGTGAGAGGCTTTAGGGGTAACTCCTAAGGCCGAGAATTATATGTTTCAGGTGCCTAAGTACACCATCCTTGAACATAAACAACCAAGGTCAAATATAGTAAACTATGGATAACCAAAGTTATCCATATTTTACCATATTTAATTATATTTAACTATGGTATCCCTTTGTTTAACCATGGTCAAACACAGTCGATAATTCTCAAGAATAGTCAACCACATCAAAATATGGTTAATGATAGTTAAACATGCTCACACATAATCAAATATTTCCAACCATGGTCACTAGAAGTCACCATAGTACACCATAGTTATCCAATTAAACATTGTCAACCCTAGCCAAACATAGAACCATATTTAGCCACAATGACCCATGGTTGAACTACAATTACCCATATTCAACCATAGTACACCTTTGTCACCCTTGTTCAAACCCTTGTCACTTATGGTTAACTAGTGGGAATATGCAAATTCTACATAATACAACCAAGATTATGTGACATAATCATTGGGAATATAACAATTCAGCATAAGCCAACCAAGATGAGGATTACGATGCAACATAAGCATTAGAAAATTTTCACAATCCAATAAACCTCTTTAGGAATGTCTTAATTCAAGAAAACCCTTCAAAAACTTTGTATTCCAACATAACCATATTATCTACCTCTAATTATTATGATATGCATAATCCTATTTTCAACCATTGTCAACCAAGGTTGGCCATATTTATATATGGTCAATTTTATTAAAACATGGTTAAAGATAGTCACTCATGACCACCATAGTTAAACATTCTTAACAACAATCAACCTATAGTCAACCATAATTAAACATGATCAACCATATCTAGGCATGGTAAACCAAACTCAACTACGATTGCCTATAGTCAAACATGGTCAACCATAATTAAACATGTTCAACCATATTTCCCATTGGTATTAAATGCTTAACCATATTTAGACATGGTTAACCATATATACCCATGGTTAAACATTGTTAACCATGGTGAAACATGGAAACAATGTTCATCAATGTCAACCATGGTCAACCACATTCAACCTTGGTTAAACATGGGGATCATAATGAAATGTGGTCCACCATAGCTAACATAGTAAAACCTTACCAAACATTGTGAACCATAGTGAACCATTGTCACCCATGGTCAAAGTGTTGTCAACCATGGTTAACCATAGTATAGCATGATATCCCTTGGTCCGTCCATAGTTAAGTATTTGGTCAAACATGGCCAAAATATTTCAACCACGATTATCCACGATTAAACATGGCCCACCATGGCCAAACATGACCAACCTTGGCTAACCAAAGTCAACTATACTCATCCAAGGTTAATTAAATTCAACCATGCTAACCCCTATTCTAACCATGGTTTACCATAATCAACCATAGTTGACTATAATCAACCTTAGTTAAAAAATCTCAATGATAGTCAAACATGATCACTCACTATCAAACATGGTCAACAAAATTCAACTATAGTCTTTTTTCATGTTTGGACATCACCAACTATATCAAGTTGTGTTTAACTATTATAGTCAACTATAGTTAAACATGGTCATCCCTAGTGAAACATAGTAAACCATGTTCATGCTTGTGCATAATTAAACATGGTCCACCTTAGTTAAACATTGTCAACCATATTTTCGCATGGTCTTACATGGCTACCCATAGTCAGACATGGTTAACCATATTCACCCATTGTTAAATATGGTCAGTTGTATTCAAACATAGTTAACTAGATTGACCAAAGTTATCCACAATCACCATAGCCAACCTTGGTCAAACATTCTTGACCATACTCAAGTATAGTTAAGCATAGTTAAACATGCCCAGATATGGTCAACCCTTACCAAACAAGTGAACCAATGGAACCCATTGTCAAATTGTTGTAAATTATGCTCAACCTCAGTATATATTGTTCAAATCATATTCAACTATGGTTAATGAAGGTCATACATAGTCCACCTAGGTCAAACATATCCAACTATAGTCCACCATGCTCAACCATAGTCTACTAGAAAATATATATGTCTACTTTAAATTGAACCAGATCAAGTTAACACAATGAACCTATAAGTGGATAGTAATCTCAATATTTGAACCTTTGAGTTCATTTATATATTGTACCCTAACCACATACTTGAAATAATTTATGTGAGCAAATCAAGGCAAGCATTGAATTTTTTTTTACAGACACTAAATCCTCCTAACCTACCAACCTCCAATGAAACCAAATAATTATGTACTGGGATTAAGATAATGAATCAACTATTTAGAGGATACTATGTGATGCTTCAGAATTGATACTATATATATGTCACTTCCCATAGACATGACACCCCTTTCCAAAATAATTAAATCAACAAAGTCCTTAATTCCTTTACTATGTTCAAAGTGTCACAAGGCTATGGGAAGTTTCACATGGAACACAAAGTGCTCTAAAACAATTGAAACTCTAATTTGGTGGCCAATACCATCCCATATTGCCTTATGTGAATCCAAGGTGATAGAAATAAAATTCAAGATGCATGGAAAATATGGACTTTTTCCATATACCAAGGTATAGGGTGATTTTTTTATATATATGTTAGACTTAGGTGCAATCTTGTTATCCCATAAAGGAAGAACTAGCTTGAGGTCCCAATTTATTTTAATGGTACTAAGATAACTACCACATTTTTTTTAATCACACTCCTACTAGATGTTGCTTAAGCGACACCATACCGAAAAGGATACTATGCCATCAACATTTGGTTAATGTTGATGGCATAAAATCCTCGTCGGTATGGCGCTTCTTAAACAACGTCTAGTAAGAGTGTGATCTAAATTATATGTAAATCGATAACTTAGATCTAAATTCAAGCTTCTCTTTATGGATTGGAATTCATTGTGATTGGGCCTTTGATAAGGAAACCTATTTCAAATGAAGAAATTATTCTCCATCTTTCATATAAAATCTAGTGTACGATATATTACAACAAAGGAATTCCCAACCTTATTGTAATGTATCTTGAGAAAGATTCCTAAAATGAACTTGGATACATGGTATGGGTTATCTATTCACTTGGAAATAGCAAATTTGATGGAATAGCATACTCCTCGATAGGGAGTCGCTTAAGTGACGCCATGTAGAAGTATAATTAAAAAAACTTGATGTAAATTAGATTTAAATTGCAATTTTGAATAAATAAATGGCATACAAAATTGACAATAATAATAATAATAACAAATTCCCAACTAAGTCTTAAAAGTTTTCCATTTCAAATGCCCCATTAAATTAAAAAAAAATTATGTGGTTTCTTTTAAACACTAAAGGATTAACTTGGTACAACTTACAAACATGAAGTTCAAAGGACCTAGTTGGAGTAGTCTACGCATAGAAAGTGATGAAACAAATTACCACTTAATAATTTTATGTATTTTTGTTAAACGTGTCTAAATGGAAATAGAGGGTTTCATAGGGTTAAAGGATTCTTAGGTTGGAGATACTATTGTAGAGTAGCTTAAAATTTGGTGTCAAAAACTTGCCAAAAAAACTCTTTTAGGGCACTGCCTTGATGATTGCTTGGGGCATTCGTCTTACCATAAAACTTGTAATATTTGACAACAAGGTTATTCCTCAAGTCCAATGTGCTATAAAAGGGTTGGACAATATGGTGTCTACAAGGATACACACACACACACACACACGTCTCTTTTTGGATCTGAGAAAGGATTTGAGAATGTTGTATAAGTATATGATATATGTAAATTTTAATTTTATATTGACTTAAAAAAATCCTCATAGAAATTTGTTGAAGTTGTAGATTAGAGAAATTTCTTTTTTGCGCCGAGAGGCGCTCTACAGCCCAGTATGGGGGAGATCTTGTCACGTGATGTAACGTTACTAACATGTCGGCAAAAAATAATAGTGAAAGTGAATATTAGGGGAGAGATCTTGTAATGTGATGTAACGTTACTAACATGTCGGCAAAAAATAATAGTGAAAGCGAATATTATGGGAGAGATCTTGTAACATGATGTAACGTTACTAACATGTCGGCAAAAAATAATAGGGAAAGAGAATATTATGGGAGAGATCATGTAACGTGATGTAACGTTACTAACATGTCGGCAAAAAATAATAGGGAAAGAGAATATTATGGGAGAGATCATGTAACGTGATGTAACGTTACTAACATGTCGGCAAAAAATAATAGGGAAAGAGAATATTATGGGAGAGATCATGTAACGTGATGTAACGTTACTAACATGTCGGCAAAAAATAATAGGGAAAGAGAATATTATGGGAGAGATCATGTAACGTGATGTAACGTTACTAACATGTCGGCAAAAAATAATAGGGAAAGAGAATATTATGGGAGAGATCATGTAACGTGATGTAACGTTACTAACATGTCGGCAAAAAATAATAGGGAAAGAGAATATTATGGGAGAGATCATGTAACGTGATGTAACGTTACTAACATGTCGGCAAAAAATAATAGGGAAAGAGAATATTATGGGAGAGATCATGTAACGTGATGTAACGTTACTAACATGTCGGCAAAAAATAATAGGGAAAGAGAATATTATGGGAGAGATCATGTAACGTGATGTAACGTTACTAACATGTCGGCAAAAAATAATAGGGATTTACATGAAATTATAGAGCCTAGGATTAGGTTGCGTTATGAGAGAAACAGGGTTTAATGGAATTTCACTTATTTTCTTATTAATGTGTATATAACAACGAATCCAACAGAGACATGCCGTCAATTTTGCTTTGCAATTTTAGTTTGGAACATAAAGCTAGGGTTTGATGGTTCCTTCCTACATAAGCCGGTGCATCCCTCCTTATTGTTTAGAGAGAAGGATGCAGTTTCAGCAGCATTTCAATATCTATTGCAGGTATTAACCCAAGCGTAGGTCTATTTGTAAGCCCAGGTTTCGAATCTTCTTATCTATGTTTCACCTCTGCCATGTTCTTAGCTAAAGAGTATGTTTTTGTTGTAGTGAGCAGGTCTGTAATGTCCAGCAAGCGTGATGAAAAATATTTCTAGTAGGTTGACTAACATCATATATTTCTATACTCTAAATGGCATTTGTATCCATCAATAAGGAATGGAAAATATTTGTTTAGAACCAGTGATGAGTGCCTTAATGGAATTTCAATATTTGATTGCAATTTGTTCTCAAGTTCAGTTAACAAGAAAGAGCTAGGTGAACTTTCACAGCAATTAGAGGTCAAGTACAAGAATATTTATATTCAAATGGGTATAGAAATATATCATGTTAGTCAATGCTAGAAGGCAAATTCTCCTGACGTTATCCTAAACATGCAGGTGAATATGTTGTCAAATTAATTGAATTATATTTTTTGTGATATTATAAATATGTGGGTGAACAATATTTTACATGAAGTAGGTTATTAAATGCTGTAACTGCAGGACTGTAAGCTATTAGATCTCAAACAAGTTGAGATTTAATAACTCACAGTGCTGCAGCCCCGACATTTAATAACTTGTTGTATGTTAAATATTATTTATCAAATATGTGGGTGATCTTTCCCACGTGAAGAACATAAAAAAACACACAACAAGAAGAAAATCACATTTATTTACCAGCCTAGGAGAAAAGTGCAAAGTGTTAAAATCAATATTACTTTATTCTAAATCAAATTCGAGCCAAAACTAAATAACAAAAAAAAACCTTTAATATCAAAACATTAACATGAAATGGAAATACGTGCAAAGTAGAAAGAATCCCTTCATGCAACCGAGGAAAAATGAGTTTGCGAGTCAAATTTATAAATTGTTCAAGCAAGTTCAAGTAATTGCCACATCAAAGTAAAACTCATGCAGGGCAGACGCATTCATTTTCTTGTGTATTTTTTGTATTCTCCACTCGAGAAACCCCACAGTCAGTGAATAGTGCTTCTATTTGGCATGAATTTTGTCTCGAGCTATTTCGATTGGAGATCCTACACATTATGCATTGTTAGTTTGCTTTTGCGTCAATATGTGTAGAGAAAAATCAGTTTGCGTTTGCACCATAAATACTTCCCCTCCTCCAGCTATCAAGGATCAGAACTTACTATCAGTAGCAGTAGCCTACGTAAATACTTCTAATTTCAATATTTATAGCCAAGGTAAGACTTATATCACTCAATTATACATCAATTAAGGAAAACTCAGTCAACTATAATTTACACAGTATCAGTTTTTAGAATGGCTCTAAACGTTGAATGCTGGAATTTACACAATATCAGTTTTCAAAATGGTTCTCAAAGATGAATGTTGGAATTTACACAATATTAGTAGTGTCTTCAAGGTTGTTGATAGAATAGATGCACCATGGATGTGATTGTATTTAACCATTCTCAAACTCAAATTCTTTGTTTTCTTTGGCTG
>LPNX010992581.1:171764-209027 GCA_001517045.1 Pseudotsuga menziesii
TTTTTAAAAGAAATAAATATTAATATATATTTCAATATATGTTTGTTTTAAATATTACCTAAGAGAAGAAGCTTGCCATGAAAATGAAAAGTAGAACATTCCATCCGTAGGAGAATCCCTCTAATTACTACACATACATTGAAAAAATTAATTGCACATTTCACTCTCTAATTACTACATAGACATTGAAAAAATTAATTGCACATTTCACTCTTGAGAATGATTGGTAGACAAATCCCTCTATGATCCCACATTTCACTCTCTAATTACTACACAGACATTGAAAAAATTAATTGCACATTTCAGTCTTGATAATGATTGGTAGTCGAATCCCTCTATGATCCCTCTAATTCCTACACAGACATTGAAAAAAATAATTACACGTTTCACTTTTGATAATGATTGGTAGGGGAATTCCTCTAATTGCTGAGTGGATTTTATTCCTAAGTGGATTTGATCCCTCTAATGATAGTAGCTTATTATTTTAATTGATTATAATGTTATCTATTTTGGAGATTGCTAATTGTGTTGAGTTATTTAAGAGGTATTATTCCAGTAAGAAACTAAATATAGTAAGTTTACATGGATATAATCTCTTGGCACATGTAACATCAATGAAAAATTTCACACCATGTAATTATCTGCAAAAATATGTTGGCCTACTAAACAACCATGCAAGGCTTCTTAAAGAACCCATGGTAAATTGCATTCAAGGAGATTTCATTTTTTTTTTTACCAAATTTCCATTAAAAATAAGGAAAATAAAAAATAAACTACTCTTAAAATAAATTATAAAATTTCAAAAAATATATTATTTCAAACACTAATCAATACATTCATTTCCCAAGACTGTTTTTCCATGAGCATTGTACCATCCATCCGTAAATCATAATGAAACAAAATTAAGATTTGCACAAATTTTGAATTCATTATTATACTTTAAAATTTCTAAAAAGATTACAGATGTACTTTCAAGTCTCTATCACTGGATGACCGAGTTTCTAACCATGTTTGGATCAAGTGAAAATGGTGAAGAGCATTTCAATATCTACCACCATGTTGAAACTAATCTAGGCGCTGAAGAACGTTGTTACATTTCCTTGGAAATGAATTTGCTACATGTTGAGCAATGGGAGCACTGTTTTTAATGCAAAGATAACAAACCTAACGTCAATTCCAACCAGCTAAAGAACTTTCCAACTCTCACAAGCACCATGTGAGAGTTGGAGTTGAGTTGAATTAGCTCCTCCTCATGCAAGATAGTCGTTGATAGTAATATCATACTCAAAATCGACATTTGCATGAAGAGATGTAAGCAAAAGCGATGTTATACATTTCCAAATGCAAACGACAGTTTTTTAAATTCAAACTAGAAGTGTAACTGTATTGTAATTGTTGTACTTAAAAGGTGGAGAGCATATTAAAATTTCCTTAGTTTCGAAAATTGTAGCGGGAAACGAAATCTCAAGTTCAGAATTTACAAATGTGTTTTACTAACATAGATCTATCTTAAAAAAGTCTACCAATTGTCAAAATAAATCAAATTTCTAACTTTAAATCCTTTTTACTAGAAATGTTAAAAAAATGTACAGTAATGTAGAATGTGCCTCTTCTATCCAAAACAAAAGAAGAATGATTGTTTGGGGTAAAATGGAAAACCCTAGTGTGACTCTAAATCTAAACCATATTTACATTTACTTAATCCTTACAAAATTATTGTCTCTATTTTCTAGTTTAACAATTTATTCAATCCTTAATTATACTTATTACTTATATTGAGATAATCCTCATAATTCTATTTGTGTTTTCAACTTAACATGTTCCTTACAATGTTGATCAAACTCCATTTTTGTGTAACCCCCCATGAATGAAACCGGCCTAGATCCAAATCCTAGGCTCTATCAAGCGCCGAGAGGGATCAAATCTCCCGAGGTGCAAACCTCTCCTTGAAAAGCACCTTGAGTGCAATACCTGAGAAGAGGTTTGCACCTCGGGAGATTTGATCCCTCTCGGCACTTGATAGAGCCTAGGATTTGGATCTAGGCTGGTAGTATACCACATTTGCCATTAAATGTTTGGAGTCCAAATTTATAGCTACAATTCTCCAACTATACAATTGAAAAATTTTATTAGGAGAATTGGTTTGAATAGAGGGTTTACCTTAATTATCTCACATAGTCACAATATTTCAAATGTAGGTTGATACATTTTTGGTTTTTAAGTCAACCTTGAAAAATATAAACCATGGATTTGACATATCTAAAATGAAAGAAACCACTATTATTTTCACATACAAAGTACAATTGGTGGAAGTATAATGTATTAGACTTGGGTCTCATTTTCTCAAATTCAGTTTTTGGTCTAGTTCCATGAACAAAAGTTACACAAATGATCATAGGCAAAACAAGACATATTGAAAGCTTAAAAGAACAAATCTATTTATAGTGCACTTTGTTTTTCGTATTCTCTATTTCTTCGTCACACCACATTTTCTCTTTAAATTTAGTTTTTATAGTGTTATTATCGACATTTATCTTTTGTAGAATGTCCTGCTAGTTTATCCTCCAATGACTTAATGCAAAATCAACATATTTCTGCCACCATCTCTTAAATATCAAATCAATTTTATTTGAATTTGAAGAAATGCATGTGAATTATTTTATGCTTACTCTCAATGGATGGAATCCAATTAAAATTTAAGATGAGGATTGGATATCATGTATTGATTTAAAATTCGATATTCTAAACTCAATTGCAAGCCTTCTATGTGCATGTTTTGCAAGAATACATAATGCATAATGCTATTAGTCTAGACATTTTGATGCACAATACAAATATGACTTGTGATTTAGGAAATGAAGGGAAAGAGTATATGATGTATAAAAAAAAACTGAATCGGAATTGCATGTAAAACAACAATAAAAGAAACCCATATCATTTCATAAGCATGCTAATGCATAAAAAAATCATAATTGATAAGGAGAGATCCATTGAAAAATATCTTTTACAATTCCATATCAGATTGATATTGAACTTTGTTCAATACGACATATGAGTCATGAAGATCATTATTTATATCCAACCCTTTGGAATCATTTTAAGGATTTTCCAAAACAACATATGTAACATATAATGCTAATTCATCATATATATAGTCATAATCATCAAGACGTGAGTCAATGATTGTCTGGTCAACTTGATTCCTCGTTACAACTTCTTATTCTTTATCATGATCATCTTGAACTTCCTCTTCTTCATGATCATGACCATATTTATCTTTGGGAAAAGTATACTTTACAGGTCATCCTGTTAGATCAAATATAATAACAAAATACCAACCCGCTCTACCTGGTACCTCTGAAAAGAACCTATTGACGCTGACTTGGTGTTAGTTTTTTCATAATTTAATCGATATGATATAGGATCTTATCTGAGAGAATAACATGCACAACAATAATCACAAGAGACAAGAGACACAAATATTATCCTCAGTGAAACCATAAAGAAGAAAATCCCACAAATTTCTTGGAGATAGAATGAGCACCAGTAGCAAAATTAAAACCCAAAAGTATAAAGATGATCTTCGACAACTGCTCTTTCTCTTGCTTGTGCAATCTAGTCTTCTCTCTCTCATGTGGTATTGATGAGTGAGTGTGTGTTGAAATAGAGATTCACACTCTCTATTTATACCTTTTTTTCCACTTGAAATTTTCCCTACAGGGCCGACTTCTCTAAGAGAGTCTAATAACCCTAATATAACTTAACGGAGGGGTCTAATGCCCCAACATAAAATGGAGGGTTAACCTCAATGAATTTACATGACTTAATTACATTAATGACTCTCTCAATCAGAGGAACAAACATCTCCTTCGAGGTACAATGAAATACAATATGAAATATACAAGTGAATACCTTCCGAAGTTACAATTACATTAACACTCCCTCTTAACTAGGAAGGTATTCTCTTGACACAGTTTATCATCACAAGTCTTCGCCACTAGATCATCGTCATCACTATTTTTTTTTTCTGATCATCTTGAACAAATGTTGATATCTCTAGAATCTACTCATCATAGGAATTTCTACAGACCTAGCCCCTTTTTCATGTCGAATGTAGGCCTAGGCGTAGGTCTTCATCATATCTGTGAGAAAGAAATCAAGTAAGTACATCTCAAGACTTATTATATGCCTCTTGCAAAACCTGTAGGATCCTACTATTACCTCATCATATTTAGATCATCTCATTGTCACACAAAGCACTAACTAGATACACATAACACAACACTTACATCCACCAGCATGGGAGGAAAAACCTACCACCAACCAAAAAAGGCTCAGCAATTACATCAATGACCATGGGAGGACTAACCTACCACCATGTCAGAAAAGCTTCAGCAATTACATCAACGACCATGGGAGGACTAAACGACTACCATGTCGGAAAATATCAACAATTACATCAACGACCATGGGAGGACCAACCTACCACCATGTCAAAAAATCCCAACAATTACATCAACGACCATGGGAGGACCAACCTACCACCATTTTGGAAAATCCCATGTGTATCTATGTCTTCTAGACTCATCACTTCCCCTTGGAAGGAACCTTGATATGAAGTACACCAAGCTTCTCTCTGAAGTATTTAAACTTCACTCTAGCTAGTGGCTTGGTCAATACATTAGCTATATGTTTGTTCGTCGCAACATACTAGAGCTTCATTGCTCCTGTTTGCACCATATCCCTGATATAGTGATACTTGATCTTGGTGTGCTTCAACTTTTCATGTAACATCGGGTTCTCAGACAACTTCACACAACTCTGGTTGTCGCAATATATACAAGTAGCATCCAACTGGAGATCAAACAAATCAAACAGTAGCTTCCTCATCCATATTGCCTCACAACTAACCGAACAAGATGCAACATACTCTGCTTCGGTTGTACTTAGTGCCACGCAGGACTGCCTCCTTCTAAACCAAGAGATCACAACTAATTCCATACTGAAGCAGCACCCTGAAGTTCTCTTCCTATCAATGGCACTTCCTGCCCAATCCAAATGTACATAACCCTCCAGGTTAATATTCTAATTTGCATCATACCTGAGCCCATAATCAAGTGTACCCTTTAGGTACCTATGAATATGCTTTGCGGAAATTAGGTGAACATGTCTTAGATCCTTCAGGAACTGGCTCAATGTGTTCACAGCAAATAAAATATTTGGTCTCGTATTCATTAGGTACATCAAGGATACAATCATCTGATGATACATCATGGCATCAACATACTCTGATGAAGCATCAGTATCACTCAATAGCTTCAGGTTCAATGCCATAGGTGTGTTCATGGCCTTGTAGTCCATCATCCCGAACCTCTTCAAGGTGTCCACTACATACTTCCCTTGTCTAAGGAATATTCTATCTACACTCTACCACACCTCAATACCTAGAAAGTAGTGCATCATACCCAAGTCCTTCATCTTGAACTTGGCAGCAAGCTTCCTCTTCGTGTCAGCAACCAACCCATCCTCACTTGTCACAAACAGGTCATCTACATACAGTAGAAGTATCACTGGGTTCCCTTCCTCAACCTTGTAGTAAAGTTTGGAATCTATTTTACTTTTGGTAAAGCCCAAACTAGTCAAGAAGTTGTCAATCGTGTCATACCACATCTTAGGTGCATGTTTCAAACCGTACAAGGCCTTCTTCAATTTTCACACATGAATCGCCCTGTCATGTGTCTCAAATACAAGTGGTTGCTCCACGTACACTTCCTCTTCCACTACACCATTCAAGAATGATGTCTTGACATCCATCTGGTGTATCTTCCATTTCATCACTGCAACCAGATCAAGTACTGATCTGATGGAAGTGTATCTAGATACAGGTGCAAATTTTTCTTCATAATCTATCCCTTCCTTATGGGAGAAGTCACGTGCCACAAATATCGCCTTATGTTTCTCTATGCTTCCATCTGCAACATGCTTGATCTTGTAGATACACTTGGAAGTCACAATAGACTTCCCTACTGATCTCGGGACCACATCCCAGACATCATTCTTCATGATCGACCGGTATTCTTCGATCATGGCATCGTTCCATTCTTTCTTCTCAACTGCTTCCGCGTAGTTGGAATTTTCTTTATCAATGATTTCACACAACAGGGCCACATACCTGGAAAATGGTCTAGGTCTCTTTCTTTCTTCGTGCATTCCATCAGGAGCACCATATCTCTCTACATCTGGAATCGCTTCTCGTACCCATGTTGGTTTCCTCTTGTGAGAATTCTTATCATGTGGTGGATCTACAGGTTCTTGTGGGTCTTCTATTTCGTGTTCTCCATAATCTTTTGGATTTACTTTCTTCATTGTTGTATCTCGGATCCTGGGTGCTTCTCTTTCATCAATGTATTCAACAGGTATCTTTTGCATTTGTGATATGCTGAGTCTTCATCGAATTTTACATCCCTGCTGATGTCGATATTCTTAAATACTAGGAAATATATTCTGTAAGCCTTCGAGCTTTCACTATATCCCACAAATATACCCTTCTTTCCTGAAGGATCTAACTTTGTCCTCTTCTCTTTCGGAATGTGTATGTGTTGAAATATTGTAACTTCAAAGGATATTCTAAATTTATTTTTCTGATGTGACCCAAGGGAGATTGTATTATTCCCCTGACGGGGTGTTACTATTGTATTTGGCCAACATAGATTCATGAGGTAAAGCCTCCACTTGTGTCGGGCCTCTAGTACCCTAACAAATAATATAATATACTGCTTTGAGTCTTTCTGGGTGAAGTTGGCCCAGACAGTTTAGTGGGGCTGACTTGTCTAGTGTAAAAGTCAGTTGACTCATTGTGTATAAATAGAGGAGGTTTGGTTCTTATTTGAACACAGACTCACTCACTTGAGTAGCACATAGGAGAGAGAGAGAGAGAGAGGACAGAAGGAAGAGAACACCTATTTTTGGGGTTGTCTTTTATACATATTATACATAGGAATTTGTTTCTTCTTTTTCTTCCCCTTCAGGGTTTCCCAAGATAAGTGTTGTGTCACGTCCCCTCCTTCCCCAAAGGAGAGAACACGACCCAACACTTCTACCTGAGTTACCTATCTCTGATTGTGTCTATCTTGTGATTGTGTTTCTATAAGTGATTCTTGATATGTTGATCCTGTGATTTTGAATTGAATACTATTGAATATACTCTAGCATATGAAATCTTAACATGGTGTCACTAACCTGATTAGAGCATCTTTCAAAAGGTGAAATTCTCCCTCCTTGCTCTCCGAAAGAAATTAGGGTTTTTGCAAAAGTTGGAGTTTTGAATATATGCTTGCATAGAAAGTTGTGCCCTCATAGAGTGCATCTATTGAGCCCTAGATCAAATTTTTTTGGTGGTTTGATCTTCAGGAAAGACAAAGCCTATTTTGACAGTGAACCATAAAACTGCAGTGAAACAAAACTAGAAATTCTGTAGTGCTGCAACCTCGAAAGTAGGATTTGAAGACTGAAGATTAGGGATCTCCAAAAAGCAGTTGGATCAACCAACTCGACTCCTCCAAGCACATCTACTATTAATTTTAATCTCTTATTTTGATCAATTTCATTTTTGAGTGGCTTACTAGACAAGATGGACCCAAGCACTAAGCTTGAGGACAAATTGGAAGGCCTAGAAAACTTCATGGCTTGGAAGTATAGGATTGGCCTCATTCTGAAAGAGAATAGTACATCAAGGATGATATTGTAGAACCTGAAGAAGTTGAAGCTAAGGAGAAGCATGAACAAGACCTAATCAAGGCAATGAGGATCATTGTTGATTCCATTAAGGATCACTTGATCCCTCAGGTGTCATCTAAGAAGACACCTAAGCAAATGTATGATGCACTTTATAGAATGTATGAAGGAAAGAACATCAAGAGAAAGATGAATTTGAGAGATAAATTGAAGGGCACCAAGATGAGCAAAGGAGAATATATTCAAGATTACTTCACAAGGGTCTCCCAGTTCAAAGAGAAGCTAATTTATATTGGAGATACCCTTGATGATGATGAATTGGTTATGATTGTTCTCAATGGACTCACAAGACCTTGGGACTCATTCATCCAAACTCTGTGTGCCAGAAGGAGAATCTATTCAAGATTACTTCACAAGGGTATCCCATATCAAAGAGAAGCTAAGAGCTATTGGATATACCCTTGATGATGATGAATTGGTTATGACTGTTCTCAATGGGCTCACAAGACCTTGGGACTCATTCATCCAAACTCTGTGTGCCAGAAAATAAAGTATGAAGTTTGACATAGTGTGGGAAGATTGCATACAATAAGAAGTTAGAGTAGTCAATAGAGAAGCTCTTCTCAGAGAAAATGATTAGGCTCTAGCTACCCATACTAAAGGAATAAATCAATCAAACTTCAAGAGGAGTAATCATAATCCTTCAAAGAAGAAATTCTGGAAGAAGAAGAAGAAGGATTTCTCAAAGTATCAATGCTAAAACTATCATAAGATAGGACATCTTGATAGAGAATGTCCATCATCAAAGAACATCAACAACAAAAGGCATCATGCTCATCTAGCTGAAGATGAGGATGAAGAAAGAACTAGAAATAGAACTAGAGGTGAATATGTAGAAGAATATGTGTATTCTCTGCACTCTCTGGGTTTGTAACACATGGAGAATATACATGGCTTATTGATAGTGGTGCCTCTAAGCACATCTCTGTCAAAACTTGAAGAGAGGAACTCTCCCCAGAAGGTATCATTGGGATATGACTATCAATATCCCATCAAAGGTATTAGTGAATCAAGATACAAGCTTGAATCTGGGACCTCCATGAAGATGAAGGAAGTACTGTATGTACTAGGTTTGAAAAAAAGAAGGCTACTCTCCATCTCATACCTAGATAAGAAAGGATATAGATTTTCTTTTATAGATGGACAAGTACTTATGTGGTCCAAAGGAAAGACACTTGAAGATGATGTAGTCATTGGAGAAGGAGGAGGAGGACTGTACAAGCTCACAGGACATCTAGAGATAGCCCTTGTCCATGAGACTACCATCTCAAGTGAACTGTGGCATAGGATACTTTCTCACATAAACTACAAATCATTTCCTTATGTGATCAAGGTGGTAACAGGGTTACCAGATCTGAATACTGAACATGAGGGAACCTACAAGGGATGTCCACAGGGAAAGAACATCAAGAATGCCTTTCTGAAAAGTGACACAAATACTAAAGGTACATTGGAACTAATCCATTCTGATGTATGTGGTCATATTCCCTCCATATACTTGAGTGGATATGAGTACTATGCCACATTTATTGATGATTATTCAAGAAATATTTGGATATACTTCTTGAAGAATAAAAGTGAAGTGTTCAGGAAATTCAAGGAATTCAGAGCCTTGATAGAGAACTAGTCAGAAAAGAGAATCAAGACATTGAGATCATGTAATGGTGGATAATAAACTTCAAAGGAATTTTAAGCATTCTGTAAGGAGGTAGGAATCAAGAGGGAACTAAACACTCCCTATAATTCCCAACAAAAAGGTGGTGCAGAAAGAAAGAACAAAACTATCATGGAAGCAGTGAAGATCATGATTCGTGACCAAGACCTCCCTATGCACCTATGGGTAGAAGTTGCAAGAAAAACTGTATATGTGCAAAATATATTATCTCACAATGGTCTTGGATTCAAGACTCCTGAAGACATGTATACCAGAAAGAAACCTAAAGTAAGCCATCTCAAGATATTTGGTTGTCCAATATATGTACATATTCTGAAAGAGAAGAGAACCAAATTGGATCCTTCTGGTAAGAAGGGAATATTTGTAGGATACTGTGAAGTATCCAAAGCCTTCAGGATATACATTTCAGGATTCCATCATATCGATATTAGTAGGGATGTAACATATGACAAAGAGACAACTCTTAAGAAGTCTAGAAGGTGTCAGCTTGAAGAAGTACATGAAGAAGATGTACCTCCCAGAAGGACAGAAGCTAAACCAACTTCTGAAATAGCAGCATCAGAAGATCATGACATGCTAGAGCCTCAGAAGCACCCTACTATGGATATCTCTCGAAAGAGAAAACCTTCTTGGCTAAGAGAAATCATAAAAGAAGCAAAAAGATATGGAGCACCATAAGGCTCCACAAGAACCAGAAAAAGATCAAAGCCATATTCTAGTTATGTAGCTTTGATGTGTGACCTTGTAGATCAAGAACTCACCAGCTATGAGGAAGTTGCACAGAAGAAAGAATCGATTGGATAAATGACAGAAGAATACCAGTCGATCGTGAAGAATGATGTTTGGGACATTGTTCCCAAACCATAAAACAAGAGTGTGGTATCTTCGAAATGGATCTACAAGATAAAAAATGTTGCAGATGGAATTATTGAAAAGTACAAAGCAAGATTTGTGGCTAGAGGATTCTCTCAGAAAGAGGGGATCGATTATGAAGAGGCATTTTCTCCAGTAGCAAGGTACACTTCCATCAGAACTATCATGGCACTTGCTTCCATGATTAAATGGGACATGCACTAAATGGATGTAAAGATAGCCTTCTTTAATGGTGTGATTGAGGAATATGCTTACATCAAACAACCACAAGGATTTGAAGTCGAAGATAGAGTGACTCATGTATGCAAGTTGAAAAAGGATTTGTATGGGTTGAAGCAAGCTCCTAGAGCTTGGTATGGTAGAATAAATAGCTTCATGACAAGAATGGGATTTACCAAGAGTAAAGCTGATTCTAATATTTATATGAAGATTATGGATGATGAACCAATCATACTATTTTTGTATGTGGATGATCTATTTCTGACTAGAAATGAGGAACAGATCAAGAATTGAAAGAAGAAGCTAGCTGAAAAATTCGAGATGAAAGATCTTGGATTGATGCATTATTTCCTAGGCTAGAAGTGTGGAAAAGCCCAAAAGGAATCTTTCTGAATCAGGGAAAGTATGTAGTAGAAATATTGAAAATATTTGATATATTGGATTGTAAATCCATGGACACACCCATGGACACCAACTTAAAGCTATTATCTGATGAGACATCCGAGCTAGTGGACATTACTCACTATAGACAAATTATTGGGTCATTAATGTATCTGATGAACACAAGGTCAGATATATGTTTTGTTGTGAACACATTGAGTCAGTATCTATTTAAACCTAGATGGGTTCACTTGATAGCTGCAAAGCATGTGATGAGGTACCTAAAAGGTATGATTGATGTGGGACTGTACTATGGGGATATCATGACTACAATTTGTATGGGTATACGGATTCAGATTGGGTAGGAAAAGTCGTAGACAGAAAGAGCACCTTAGGTGGATGTTATTGTCTGGGATCTACCATAATCTCATGGTTTATTAAGAAATAGTCCAATGTTTCTCTCAGTACGACTGAAGCAGAGTACATTTCAGCTTTCTCCACTTGTTGTGAAGCAATATGGCTTCGGAAGCTGATGTCAAGGATATTTGACATGGAGGTGGACACCACAGTAACTTTCTGTGAAAACCAGAGTTGTATAAAGATGACAGAGAATCCGGTGTTCCATGACAAATCGAAGCATATAGAAATCTGATATTTTTATATAAGGGATATGGTACAAAAGGGAGCCATCAAGCTTCAATATGTGAGTACCAATGAGCAAGTTGCTGATGTATTGACCAAGCCTCTATCTCGAGTAAAGTTTGAATACTTTTGTGACAAGCTTGTTGTAGTTCAAAAGGACTTTCCTTGCAAGGAGGAAAAGTGACGGGACTACAAATGATGAAGAAATAGACCTTCTTTGAAAAGGAAGATCAGGTCAAAGACATGAAACCTCCTTAGACAAAGAGGGAGTAGGTTGATAATATGAAACTTCCCAGGAAAGGGGGACTAATGATGAGACTGACATCAATGATGGATGACAATGATAATGGTTCGACATTTATTTGTGGATGATAGTATCATATCTTAAGGATGGAAGGTATAGCAATCTGTGCATGAGAGTGGTACTTACTATCTAAAGGATGACCCTGCAAGATGTTACTTTCGCATGGAAAGTACTCACATTCAGTTGTGAATATCGTAGATTAAACACTCGCTCAGGAGTAGTCCTAAAATCAGTGGTCTGGATTCTCTATGATGAGTCCTCATAGACAACAAGATTGACATTGTGTATGCAATCGAGATCTACCTTGCAGACTACACTCTTGTATGGAGAGTATTCCTACATTCATATGTAGATTCCATAGAATAACACTCGCTTGAGAGTGGTCCTAACCTCAGTGGTATGGATGCTCTATGATGAGTCCCCACAGACACCTTAGTATAACACTCACTTGGGAGTGGTCCTAACCTATGTGGTATGGATGTTCTACAATGGGCCAACATTGTGTATGCGGTCGAGATCTGCTCTGTAGACAATACTCTTACTTGGAAGAGTATGCCTACACGCAAGTGTAGATACGGTAGTATAACACTCACTTGGGAGTGTTCCTAAACTGTGTGGTATGGATGGTCTATGATGAGTCCTCGCGGATGATAAGGCCAACACTGGGTGCAATCGAGATCTACATTTAGTTGTAGAGGATTCACCTGATCGATTTCATGGATCATGCTGATAGAGGATTGCATTGTCCTTGGACTTATGTCCTAAAGTGATCATGATTGATCATTCCGCAAATAGATCATGTGTACTACAGGTAGCATGTCGACGAAGGATCAAGTATATCGAAGGGTCAAGTAGATCGAAGTATAGTAGTGAAGGGTCAAGTAGATCAAAGTGTGATTGCAAAGGATCAAGAAGGATTGAAGTGCTGCTGCAAAGGATTGAAGTGCTGCTGCAAAGGATTGAAGTGCTGCTACAAGGGATCAAGACGATTGGAAGACTACTGCAGAAGATAGAAGTGTTGCTACAAAGGATTGAGAAGATCAAAGTGTTGGTGCAAAGGATCAAGAAGATTGAAGTGTTGCTGCAAAGGATCGAGAATATCGAAGTGTTGCTACAAAGGATCGAAAGATCGAAGTGTTGCTGCAAAAAGGATCAAGTGATCATGTGATGTAGAAGATGAAGAGTAAATGTTCCAGTTACTAATTATGAAAAAATTCCTATGGCGTATATATGTATTACCTCGATGTAATGTTTTAATTGTATCTATGTTCTCCTATAGTTTGTGATGATGTTGTCACTAGAATAACCTTCTCGTTAAGGGGGAGTGTTGAAATATTGTAACTTCAAAGGATATTCTAAATGTATTTTTCAGATGTAACCCAAGGGAGATTTTATTAATCCTCCGACGGGGTGTTTCTATTGTATTTGGTCATCATATAGTCATGAGGTAAAGCCTCCACTTGTGTCGGGTCTTTAGTACCCTATTAAATAATATAATATATTGTTTTGAGTATTCATAGGTGAATTCGGCCCAGACAATTTAGTGGGGTCGACTTGTCTAGTGTAAAATTTAGTTAACTCATTGTGTATAAATAGAGGAGTTGTGATTCTTATTTGAACACAGAATCACTCACTTGAGTAGAGCATAGGAGAAAGAGAGACAGAACAGAAGGAGAAGAACACCTGTTTTGGGGGTTGTATTTTATACATCTTATACAAAGAAAGTTTTTGATGTGTTTTCTTCCCCTTGAGGGTTTCCCAGGATAAATTTTGTGCCTGTCTTGTGATTTTGTTTCTAGTAGTGATTCTTGATAGCTGTTGTTGTCATTTTGAATTGAATACTATTGAATCTAGTCTAGCATATGAAATATTAATAGTATGTACACCGGGAAACCAAATATTCTGAGATGGTTGACTTCTAGTTTCTTTCTGAAGAAGGCTTATTCTGGTGTCTTGTTCTCAAGTACTCTATGTGGAGTATGATTCTATACATACACAGATTCCCTAGTAGCTTCTGCCCATAGATGATGTTAGCACTACGTTTGAAAACCTTCGAGCTATGGGCTTGGAAGGATTCGTAAAGGATCCTATTCAATAAAGAATTATACAAATGCCTATAAGGTTATCAAATTGACAAATTTCGTCGACTAATACCATGAGATGAAGAAGAGATCTCAATCTAAAATGGTAGATATTTCAAATGGTCAAGACATGCAGCAACAGAAATGAGATAAAGGGGCGTCGTGGATCAACGATCCAGATTCACTACAGAGAAGATCAACGATGAAGCGTGATCCCATGGGCCGAAGATGTGAGGAAAGATTAATATATTGGTATTCATGAATCCTGTTAAAGAGGATAAGTGATGAGAGGCTATGATCAAGGCGAAGCCCGATCGACGGCTTAGGGAAACTCTGCTGGGAAAACATGTGCGGAAGATGGAGCTTTTCCTAATCGTGAAATAGATTAAAAGATGGAGATATCTGATGGTGGAGACAAGAGTAGGTGCAGATCCACGATCAGGGATAATTTTGTAGTCAAAAATAGTGCAGATAAAGTCGCGAGTCCAAATCGCGAAAAGGGGTATTGGCTGCAGAGATCAACGGTCCGGATGAAGGGTCGAGATTGATCGACAGACGTGGGAAATTCCGCGACTTGAAAGTGCTCGCTCGATTGCACGAGGGAATATTGGAAAAATGTTAACGTGCCCATGATCGGGTGGTCCAAATGAAGGTAGGTTGCAAATCGTGGATCTGTATTAGTTCCACTGAGGAAAATTGTGCGGATGATAACCTTGGGTCCCGTTATTGAAATACCGCACATAGAGGGCTCGGATCAGGAGAAGAAGTTGATATACAGTGCATATAATAGGAGAATATCGATGGTTAAATATTGTAATGGATTGTAAAAGAGAGCTATGTGGAGCAAAAGGATTCATTGTTATGATTCTCGAGATCGGCGGACTGCCCGACTGCATGAGAAACACTAGCATGGATAGAATCTCTTGGTGAACCTGGTGCAGAGAGGATGACCTCACGTATGAGCTGACCAATAATAGTTCCCCTCGATGCCATTTGTGATAGACTTGGTGTGAATATCATGTCCAATGTCATCATCCTTCCTGGATCCAGAGATCCGGCACGTTGCTTTCATATAAAAACAGCAGAGAATCATGAAGTTCAGATGTTTGAAATGATGAATCTAGCCTCTACACGAAGCAAAGAGATGCAACGAGCTGAATCTACTCAAACACCACCATCAGCGTAAGAGAAAGGGAAAGAAGGGTCAAATCCAAATGCCTTGAACCAGCTAGGCAGCCACGCGGGAAAGTGCTTAAAGTCTTATCCATGGCCGAGAAGATAACTGAACATTAGAGGGGGTGGCTTGAATGGATTTTTCTCAAGATGAGAAGATCCTCTCCCATGTGTCACACATGCTATTGTTATGATGATCGGTGTTCAATTGTACAGCCATGTTGGTGAGCTATCTCCAGGTCGATCCAACTCGCCCTATATAATGCCACCTTCCGAAGCTATTGAAGCATGGAAATGGGTAGACACTGAGAGAAATACTAGAAAAGTTGAATTATGTGAAGTTTCAAGATTTATTGTAGACAAAAATGGCTGTGTGGTTCGATAAGCTAGTTTTTTAGGGGGTACTGATGGTTGGCGAACATAAAATTATGTTCCTCCATCGTCCTGGTTAGCTATACCAGGAAATCGCCAACCACTGGGGTGCAGATGTTAAGAACTTAGAGAGATTCACCTGCTTCCAGATGGCCCTACCTTCGGCTGCATTGTGCGTGGGTTTTTACATCCCAGGGACATCCCTCTGGCACCTCCATTTGTAGTCACGATCTCCAAATCCCTAGCACATAGCGGTGGCTGTGCTGTTGGAACAAATGCTCGGACTAGGACAGTATAGGTCCGAAGCCTTCGTCACCGCACCTATAATATCCACTGACCAACTTTACTAGGGGCGAGGAGGAGGTAAAAAACACACCTAGCTGCATGGCCCACAAGAGAATCCTCCTCATAGGAGGTACAGAGCAGTACAAGAATGATAAGCCACTCCGGAGGCTTATCGCCATCAAATGCAAGGCCACCCTTTTTCCAGTCCCCTCCTATAACAGTGTTACCTGATGAAAGGGAAGCTGGGAAAATGGCTCGGCACTAGAGCATGGGTTTTCTTGTCAACCTTTGAGCACCATGGTTTGAGGAAGGTGGGCCGGTCAAAGGAGGCAGAAAGACACGTCAGCAACAGTTTGAGTCGGCAACAGACCACCAACAAGCGATATAAACGATTTTTTTCATACCAAGTTAATTAAATGAAGAAAACTCTGCGTTGTCATTCCAACTACCATGTGTAGTAGCTCCATAATGTCTGTTAATATTTGTAAATCGTGGCAATAGTACCACACTTTAAACTGTTAGTGTATGATTGTGACTAAAAACAGTTTCCAGACCTTGTTTCAGGGATTAGCCTCAGGTCTGAGATAGTATAAATGCACTCTTGGTAGAGGGAGAAAAGGGGTTGGTTGGGAAACTTTCAAGGGCCGAAGCTCTCCATTGTAATTTCTTTCTGGCTTTCCGTGATATGAATAAAATTGCAGAGGAATGATAATTTTTTATGGCAGATATTCTTGTGTCATCTTTTCTTTCAATATGTAACTTCCTTACGTGAATGTTTATCCTGTTTTTCATTCAAGTTTGTTATATGCTTTCATGTTAGGACAGATAGTGTATAAGGGCCAGAATTCATCCTGTATGCTCTCGGCCCTTTGTTTCAAGCATTTTTAAACAATTTCATCTAAAGTCACATAGAATTCATCCTGTAAATTCTCCGCATGATGGTTTGTTTCTCCTCATCCACTAGTCACCTGCTAAATATCTCTTGATTGAAAGATGGATGGTTACCTTGCCTCTGTTTGTAAATTTCCATGATTCTTTACCTCCTATAACACGTTCTATACCTGGACTATCGACTCCATTTCCCAATGGCTCTCCTCTCTGATCGTCCCACCTAACAATATAACAACACACCCATTCCACTCAGGAATCTGACCTCCTGACCGTTCTCAATTGAATATCTTGCATGAACGAATTTGGTAAGTAGTGAGAGATCCCTCTCTGACTGTGTTGGGTTAGAAATATAGTCTAAAGTGGTTCTTATGTTTCCTGGGAACAAGCCTTTCACAACCTTTTGTTCAATTTTAGTGCTAACAAACCGGCGTCGTTGTCGGAGACGAGATTGAAGATCATCCCTGGGTATGAACGACATAATTTCAGATTTGGTTGTTGATGGTGAACAACAATCAGATGTCAAGAAGGTTGTACACTTTTCACCTGGCAACTCCACTCTTAAAGGACCTAGACTTTAGCGACTCCGCTGGTGGTAAGATCGAGAAATCAAGTTTTTGAAAGAACTGGCAGACTCTACTGGGAAAATGAGCTTGTTGCGAAGCCTGAAAATGCATGGTGAAAGGATAAGATACTCAAGTTTATGTTTATTCCAAGATGCCTTGTCTTTCCTTGTAATTTTTTTCTTATCTTTTCCTAAACTTATCAAAACAGTCTTACATGGTTCATTTCATTCGAAATAGAACTATGAATTTATTCATGTATATCCTTCTTTGCGAATTGAAAGCATCGCATCGTCTTGTACATTTGATTCTGACCAAGATATTTCATCTAAAACTCATGGCATTAAAGGTCACCCCTATGAACCTCATGAAACCACAGTTGGTAACATATCTATTTCCCCTAACCTAGTCTTGCCTAGTATTTCAAGTCGATACAAGCCACTTCACTTGCCTCCTATCCTCCATGATTTTCCTGCGAAGCATTATAAGTACCTCCCCAAATTTGATGGAGAATCCAAAGACCTCACTGCTGAGAAAAATTTACAAGCTTTTGAACATTTCTTTGACCTTTTTGAAATAGAACATGATGATGTTTGCATAAGGGATTTTGCACAGTCCTTGCAAGAAGATGCTAAAGAATGGTTTAAACACCTGCAACCGAAGTCCATCAGTACATGGGAAGATTTTTCTTGCACCTTTTTGAAATTTTGGGGTAGGAGAAGGCCACTAAACCAAATAAATTTCAGATTTCTATTCCCTGGAGAGGCAGGAGGGTGAGCCATGTTCAGTTTTAATAGAAGATTTGCAAGCTTTTATTATAACATGCCAAAGGAAGTCCAAACTCTTGAAAACGTTGCTAAAATCTATTATGTAACTATCTTTCCTCCCGAACTGTCATTACTTCTTTTGGAAAGAAAATCAACCACTCTGCAACATATGTTTGTTGATTCTTTAGAAGTTGAAGAAAAGCTTAAGATGTCCCAAAAATGGTCAGGCCAAGACAGTGGTGGTGAAATAAAGGATACATTAAAATTGGTTGGGCCACATAAATGAAAGGGGATAGTCCCTATTCATCTAAAGCCTTCCCTTACTAGACAGAAAAATGATCAGCCTAATATAGAAGCAAATGGTTCTACTGTTTTGTTTTCTGAAAGTTGCAATCTGCTTAATACCAAGTTTGTTAAGAAGGATTTTAAGAAGGATTTCGATATACCCGTCTACGATGAGTATGAGGAGGAATACATGGAGGGTATACCAAAAGAGCCAGCTATAGAAACATGGTTTGCTAGTGGAGAAAATCAAGCTGCAATCCAGAGTCAAAGGGCTGAGATAGGAAAAGATAATAAGTGTGCTGAAGGTGACACTCTGCCTTTGTGTTATTCTTCATTTGAACTAATAAGACACAGACTTAAGGCCTCTAAGAAGAAACAAAAGTTTGAGAATATGGCAAATTCCATAGACTTGTTTGGAACAGAAGACGATGAGAATGTACAGTCATGCAACCCCTCTCAGCTTATAGGGACATTAGGAGTTTGTGATGAGGCATTGGGTCACGAAGAAGGAGGTAAAGATTCTCAAATAAATTCCTTTTTTAACTTTTCACCTTTAGGAATACCATCCCATAAAGAAGGATTGTACTTGCTCAATTTTGTTGGAGAAAAAGATGATCTTCATGCTGAGGCATATAAGAATGGTGAGGTCCTAGCTTCAGAATTTTTGAAGGAAGGGGTGGATATTTCATTTGAAAACAGTCAGGGGAATCCCTTTCAAATATATTTCGAATATCAGTCTGACAAATCGCCATAGGAGTGGTGTTTTGGATAGCTTTCCCATGGTAAACAGAGGTCAGAATGTGCTGGAAGTTGTCGTGCTTTCTATGACCCCGTAGAAGAGTACATGGAGGGGCTAGGTAATGGTAATGAATGGTTATATCTCTATTGTAAAGATAAATTTATTTTTTATAACCTTCTTCCATTATGCATTTCATCTTTGTTCTTAATCAAGCATGAAAAGGAAACAAAATTATTGGATAAGCTGCTTGATTGGCTTCATTGGAAGTCAGAGTTCACTTGATTGGACATGTATGCTCAGTTAGGTAGAGTAGGTAGGTACAAATAAGCTCAAGGTCTATCAATCATTTCCTTTAGTACTGTTCAGTTTGTTTTCATTTTCAGTTAAGTACAAGTTTTCAGTCACAGTTGTTCTCGATTTCAGAGTATGGTTAAGGGCATAATTTGCAAATTGACATAAATTTGTTACAGCAGTCGCTCAGAGCATGTTGATGGTTTTGAAGAAGGACTGGGATCAACCCAATGGATTTAGCACTTGGTCTATAGGGTTCTTTTCTACCTCACTGGGAGGATAACATCCCTCGTGGAGCCAGCTGTTAGAACTACATTTGAAAACCTTCGAGCTATGGGCTTGGAAGGATTCGTAAGTGATCCTGTTTAGTAAAGAATTATACAAATGCCTATCAAGTTATCAAATCAACATCTTCCATTGGATAAGACAGTCATATGAAGAATAGATCTTGATCTACGATGGTAGATCTTTCAAATGCTCAAGACATGCAACATCGAAAATGAGATAAAGGGGCGTCATGGATCAACGATCCAGATTCACTATGGTGAAGATCAATGATGAAGTGTGATACCACAAGCCGGAGATGCGAGGAAAGATTTAAATATTGGTATTCACGAAGCTTGTTAAAGAGGATAACCGATGAAATACCGAGATCAAGGAAAAGCCTGATCGACAGCCTAGGGCGACTCCGCTGGGAAAACATGTGCGGAAGACGGAGCTTTTTCGAATCGCTAAATGGATTAAAAGACAGAGATATTTGATGGTGGAGACAAGAGTAGGTGCAGATCCACGATCGTGGATAATTTCATAGTTCGAACTAGTGCGGATAAAGTCGTGAGTCCAAATCGTGAAAAGGGGTATTGGCTGCAAAGATTAACGGTCTCGATGAAGGGTCAGGATTGATCGAAAAACATGGGGGATTATGCGACTTGAAAGTGCTCACTTGATTGGATGAGTGAAGATTGGAAAAAGGTTAACGTGCCCACAATCGGGCGGTCCAAATGAAGGTAGGTTGCAGATCGTCGATCTCTATTAGTTTCGCTGGGGAAAATTGTGTGGATGATAACCTTGGGTCCTGTTATTGAAATCTCGCACACAGAGGGCTCATATCAGGAGAAGAAGTTGATATATGGTACATATAAAAGGAGAAGCTCGATGCTTAAACATTGTAAGGGATTGTAAAAGAGAGCTACGTGGAGCCATAGGATTCGTTGTTCTGAGTCTCGAGATCGACAGACTACCCAACTGCATGAGAAACACCAGAATGGACAGAATCTCCCAGTGAACCCGGTGCAGAGAGGATGGCCTCGCGTATGAATAGACCAATAATCATGCCCCTCGACGCCATTTGTGATAGACCTAGGGAAAATATCGTGTCCAATGTCACCAGCCTTCCCGGCTCTAGAGATCCATCACATGGCTTGCGTAGAAAAACAATGGAGAATCATGAAGTTCATATGTTTGAAATGACGAATCTGGCCTCTACATGAAGCAAAGAGATGTAGCGAGTTGAATCCGCTCAAACACCACCATCACCGTAAGCGAAAGAGAAAGAAGGGTCAGATCCAAATGCCTTGAACTAGCTGGGCAGCCATGCAAGAAAGCGCTTAAAGTCTTATCCATGGACGATAAGATAAATGAACATCAGAGGGGGCGGCTTGAATGGATTTTCTGCAAGATGAGAAGATCCTCGCCCATGTGTCACACATGCTATTGTTATGATGACTGGTGTTCAAGTGTACAGCCATGTTGGTGAGCTATCTCTGGTTCGATCCAGCTCGCCCTATATAATGCCACCTTTCGAAGCTATTGAAGCATGGAAATGGGTAGACACTGAGAGAAAGACCAAAAAAATTGAATTACGTGAAGTTTCAAGTTTTCTTGTAGATAGAAATGGCTGTGTGGTTCAAGAATCTAGTTTTTTAGGGGGTATTGATGGTTGATGAACATAAAATTACATTCCTCCATCATCCCGGTTATCTATATTAGGAAATTTCCAACCACTAGGACATAGATGTTAAGCAGTTAGAGAGATTCACCTGCTTCCAAATGGCCCTACCTTTGGTTGCGTTGTGCGTGGGTTTTTACATCCTAGGGATGTCCCTCCAACACCTCCAATTGCAGTCACGGCTTCCAAATTCCCAGCATGTAGCGGTGGCTGTGTTGTTGGAGAAAATGCTCGGAATGGGACAATATAGGTCCGAAGCCTTCATCACCGCCCCTATAATCTCAATGGACCGACTTTACCAAAGGCGAGGAGGATGTCAAACACACAACCAGCTGCATGGCCCATAAGAGAATCCTCCTCATAGGAGGTAGAGAGCAGTACAACAATGATAAGCCACACCGGAGGCTTATCACCATCAAATGCATGGCCACCCTTTTTCCAATCCCCTCCTATAACAGTGTTACCCGACAAAAGGGAAGCTGGGAAAATGGCTGAGCACCGGACCATGGGTTTTTCTGTCAACCTTTGAGCACCACAGTTTGAAGAAGGTAGGTCAGTCAAAGGAGGTAAAAAGACATGTCAGCAACAGTCCGAGTTAGAAACAGACCACCAGCAAGCAATATAAATGATTTTTTTCATACCACGTTACCTGAATGAAGAAAAATCTACGCTGTCAGTCCAACTACCATGTGCGGAAGCTCCACAAGGTCTGTTAATATTTGTAAATCATGGCAATAGTACCACACTTTAAACTGTTAGTGTCTGATTGTGACTAAAAATAGTTTTCAGACCTTGTTTCAAGGATTAGCCTCATGTCTGAGATAGTATAAATGTACTCCTAGTAGAGGGAGAAAAGGGGTTTGCTGGGAAACTTTCAAGGGCCGAGGCTCTCCATTGTAATTTGTTTCTGACATTCCGTGATATGAATAAAATTGCAGAGAATGATAATTTTTTATGGCATAGATTCCTGCATCATCTTTTCTTTCAATATGTAACTTCCTTACATGAATGTTTATCCTATTTTTCATTCCAGTTTGTTATCTTTTTTCATGTTTAGACAGACAGTGTATAAGGGCTAGAATTCATCTTGTATGATCTCAGCCCTTTGTTTCAAACATTTTTAAACAATTTCTTCTAAAGTCATGCTGAATTCATCCTGTAAATGCTTTGCATGATGGGATGTTTCTCCTCATCCACTAGTCACCTGCTAAATATCTCTTGATTCCAAGATGGACGGTTACCTTGCCTCAGTTTGTAAATTTCCATGATTCTTTACCTCCTGTAACATGTTCCATACTCGGACTGTCGACTCCATTGCCCAATGGCTCCCCTCTCTGATCATCCCGCTGAGCAATATAACAACACACCCATTCTACTCAGGAATCTGACCTCCTGACTGTCCTCAATTGAATATCTTGCATGAGCGAATTTGGTAAGTAGCGAAATATCCCTCTCTAACTGTGTTGGGTCAGAAATATAGTCTAAAGCGGTTCTGTTGTTACTTGGGAATGATCCTTTCGCAACCTTTGGTTCAATTTTAGTGCTAACAGCTGCATAGGAAGATCCCGATCATGAAGCATTGCCCTTGTTTCTTCCATAATTGTTTTATTCTTCCTTTCTACAACTCCATTCTGTTGTGGATTATATGGAGTTGTCAACTACCTCTTAATCCCTAAATCTCTACATAATTTATTGAATTATTCTGATGTGAATTCTTCGTCATTTTCTAATCGAAAGATATTAATTTTCTTTATGTGTGGTTCTCGATCAATGCTTTGAATTCTTTGAACTTATCGAATAATTTATCATTTCTCTTCAAGAAATATATCCATGTCTTCCTAGAAAAATCATCAGTGAAAGAAAAATAATATACATACCCACTCAATGAACTGAATGACATCAAACCACATACATCAAAGTGGGTGATTTCCAAGATTCCTTTTTCCTTGCTCTCGCTACTTGGAAATGTCTTCTTTGTGTTCTTTTCCTTCGCACATCCTTTGCAAACACCTTCATTCTTTTCCTGGATTTCTGGAAGACATTCAACAGCTTTGCTTGCAAGTGGTAGTGCCCTATAGTGCACATGTGAAATAATTCTATTCCAAAGTTCACTTGGCTCTACTGATTCATGGACCAAAGCTTGTTCAGGTTGGACCTTTAATTTTTATAAGCCTCCCTCTTGCTCTCCAATCATGACTGCATCATCCATGGTCTTTCCCTTTGGCTACATAAAAACTTGGAAATCTACAAATGCAACCTTCATAACTTTTGTATCCAATGCATATATGGAGAGAATATTATTCTTTAGTCCTGGTACAAACAAAACATCTTTCATCTTCATAGACTTTCGAGAGTCTAGATTATAGGAGGCTTCACCACTTCCTTTTATAGAATACTGGTAGTCATCCCCAAGTTTCACTTTGTGAGGTGACTCATGTTCGGATAGGTTCATGAAGGATTCCTTGAATCCTGTCATATGCTTGGAAGCCCCACCATGTATGAGCTAATCATTGCTTCCATGTGTAATAGTTGTTGTGAGGGAAGAAATCAAAACATACTCTTCATCGCTTGAAGAATCTTCATTTTCTTCTCTACCTCTCTTCCTGGGAGGTTCATCATCCTCTACTGTGTGAGTATGATGTCTTCTTTTGTTGTTATTCTTCTTGTGAGAGCCACCTTTATTTCTAGGACAATCTCTAGAAAAGTGTCCCTTCACATCACGTGTATAGCATCTGACATTAGATGATCTCTCCTGGGTATTCTAGGGTTATATTTCTGATTTTGGTGATGATGCTTTCCTTTCTTGTGATGAGAGTGCTCCCTTTTGTTATTCATGGTGTGTGTTGTGAGAGCTTGATCTTCATTTCCCATATTTTCTTCTCGAGCTATGATTCGAGCTTCTTCTTCTGAGCATTCCTCCCACAACCTACTGAAAGTGATTAACTTTCTTCTAGCACAAATTCCTTGAATAAAGGTGTCCCATGACCTAGGGAGACCATTTAAGGTGGTCACCACAACTTCTCCATTCTCTATGTCTTCTCCCACAGATTCAAGTTATTCTTTGATTTTAGAGACCCTTGTAAAGTATGAATGTATGGTCTTTGCATTTTGGATCTTTACATTCTTCAACTGATTTCGCAAAATCATCTTTCGATTTATATTCTTTTCTTCAGATAGCTTAGTCAAGGAATCAGACATCTCTTTAGGTGTATTTAAGGAACAAACGTGTGGTATAAGATGATCCTTGATAGAATCGGCAATAATCCTCTTGGCCTTAACCAAGTTCTTCTTGTGTAAATCTTTATCCTCATCTCCCTCTAGAACTCGAACCACTCCACTTATGTAGGTGTCCAATTCATTTTCTTCAAGAATAAGTGAAATCCTCTACTTCCATTCTCAGAAGTTATCAACTCCTTCAAGCTTATCCTCAAGATTTGTGTGGTGAGACATCTTTAATGAGAACCTCAAATGGAAATACAAAAGATTTAGATCTTACCCCTTTGAGATTCCCAGACTGGATCTGGAGTTGGTCTTCTGCAGTGTTAGTTTTCTAGTTTGGGGTCAAATTAGGGTTTGACTTTCTAGGAGTTTTACCCAACCAAAAATTTCGATATTGTTCTCTAAATTTCAATTTTGAGGAGGAGACCAATCCTATGTTGGGATAACTCAAAAATTCCACTTCTATGAAAATCCCTAATTTCTTGCAGTAGTGACAAGCCAAAAACTGAAATTGCTTGGAATTAGAATCTGCTTCAACAAGAAGATGCACCCTTCAAAGGAGAGTTATCCTAGCCTCATTCCCTTTATGATCTGTGGAGAGACCCAAAAATTAAGAAGCCCTAGCTTCTGTGGCTGCATGGTGTCTTCTTCTCAGGTTAATTCTCATACCATGTTAGTTTTTTGTAATTTAATCCATATGATCTAGGATCTTATCGTAGAGAATAACATGCACAACAATAATCACAAATACAAGAGACACAAATATTTTCCTCGGGGAAACCATAAAGAAGAAAAACCCACAAATTCCTCAGATATAGAATGAGCACTAGTAGAAAACGTATAAAGATGATCTTCGATAGCTGCTCTCTCTCTCTCACTTGTGCGATCTAGTCTTCTCTCTCTCTCATGTGCTATTGATGAGTGAGTGTGTGTGCTGAAATAGAGAGTCACACTCTCTAATTATACCCTTTTCCACTTGGCATTTTCCCTACAGGCCTGACTTCTCTAGGAGAGTATAATAATCGTAATATAACTTAACTGAGGTGTCTAATTCCCCGACATACAATGGAGGGTTAACCTCAATGACTTTACATGACTTAACTACATTAATGATTCTCCTAATAGGAGGAACAAACATCTCCGTCAAGGTACAATGAAATATAATATGAAATATACAATTGAATATCTTCCGAAGTTACAATTACATTAATAGTTGGAAGTACTTAGGGTTCTATATTTTTCTCATTCCTATTAGTATTTATCATGGTAAATCCATTGTCATGATCAATAAATGTTCTTTCATCACCTTGCAACAACAATATATACCATCTCACCTTAAATAAAACCACTTTGAAATATTTAAACTCTATATCAAATATGTCTTCCAAATATCCACAATACTTCATATCCAATATGACAGCATACTTTTTTCTCTTTTCCATCATTACTACACAATAACTACCATTGACGTGACAAGCGAAGTAATGGTAGAGTGGCACTTTCCTTGCAATGATTTGGACGATTGCTCCATGTGACGGAAATCATTGCCACCTTTCCAAATTATTTTCCGCTCGTGTGAAGGAAAGATTGATGGAACAAATTAATGAATATCATCTTTAGTCTGAAGTTTCATCTATTCTATTTGCATCTGAATGAGTAAGCTAAGCCAGTGTGTCTGCAATTGTAAGAGATGAGGCAATTTTTCACAGATTATGGTCATCTCTATCTCCAGTACAAGCACTATTGTAGAATCTGATGTCGAGACACCTTCAACGACACCCATTATGGAAGAGACTGTCGCATTTGTTCCACCATCTGAATGAGTAAGCTAAGCTAGTGTGTTTGCAATTATAAGAGATGAGGCAATTTTTTGTAGATTATGGTCATCTCTATCTCTAGTACAAGCACTATTGCAGAATCTGATGTCGAGACACCTTCAACGACGCCCATTATGGAATAAACTATCGCATTTGTTCCACCATCGTCCATGGTTGTAGAGGAAGCTGAAAAAATACCATTCATCCCTAAAGTGAGGTTAGGACTAGACCCACCTAGCGTGTCAAAGAGGAAAAGGTCTGGTAGTCGCAGGAAAGTAGTAGCACCACCACCAGAAGTTGAAGAACCAGAATCTATGAGCATGCTTCCAGACTATGTTCCACCTAGACAAGTTAATGAGCCTAAGATCAGAATCGACAAAAATGAAAGTATCCATTGGTAAAATCGACCGTTTTAGCAGGAGTTCGGATAACAACGAATAATGGTAAGAGCCTGCGAATTCACCCTCAACTTTACAAGAAGCTCAAGATATATTTGGTGATGTCGATGAGCTTTTGTTTTCATCAAAAGAAAAATTAGACAGCAATGGGCTCTAACGGTGTCGATGGGATAAATTACGAAGGATTCAAAAGACTAGAAGATAAGGTCGAACTAAGTGTTGTGGCAGAGACATACATGACATTGAACGATTATCAAATTCATGAAGCAGAGGTGCTGAAACTATTATTTAAAAAAAGATACATACATACATACATACATACATACATACATACATACATACATACATACATACATACATACATACATACATACATACATACATATATATATATATATATATATATATATATATATATGTATATATATCCAATTTTGAGGTCCTCTCAATGTAATCATAGAAGCCTGGAGCAATTACATTTTGCACTACGCTAACCAAACCTATCACTATGGGCACTGGAAATATTGTTCCACTGATGAAGAACTACAGTCACAGAAATGAAGTTCAGATAAGGTGCATTGGCCAACCAAGTTAGTGCATCAAAAAAGACTATTCATAAGATGAAGAAGACAGTGAAAGAAACAGAGCAAAAAGATAAGACCTAGGAGGAGAATAAGAACCATTTTGGCACAACCATAACACTTTCTTGCAATAGTTTTACTGATGAAGGAATTACCCATAAGATGTTTGCAGAAGCGAAAGTGTTTCAACTTGGCAAGATTACAGAGAACCTCCACAAGAAGGTCGCGGAATTGGAAGCACAAGTGACACCCAATACACCTCCAGAAGTACTGGAAGAGAGAAGAAAAGCAACAACAACAATTGCGAAGATAATAGAAGAGGCGGAGGCATTGTGTTCCAAAGAAGTCGAACAAGTTTCTCAAACGTGGAAATCCTTGATCATTGATTAATAGTTAGAGAAATTCGCAGAACAACAGCACACTGCTAAGACAAAGGTGAACCAGCTAAAGAATGAGATGAAGAAACTGAAATTAGTAGAGAAAATGGCTAAGTCACTTCCAAGATGAAGATACTACAACAGCAAGTCGCAACACTACAAACAAAACAGTAAAAGAGGACTGACAGAGTTGCAGAAGTGCAAGAAGAGGTAGAGAAAGTTGCAGGTATCATTCAACCTATACACCAAAAAGTGTGACAAGCGGTAGAGTCAACAGGACTTACAAATTCAAAACACATCAGTTCCAAACTTGTGGAAATTTTGAAGAAGACGGAAGAAGAAGTACAGGAGGAGACTAAGCAGATAGTAAAAATATTTCAGTATTTTCAGGGTAAGGTTGTCATAATGAAGGTTTCAAACTGATGTGGCTCAGGACGAGCCATGGGTGAGTGTTGGGGGCATGTTGGTCCTAGGAAAAGTTAAGTGGAATTCAACCAGAATTTAGTTCGGAAAGGTAAATATCTCGATCGCAAGAAGGAAGAAGAGCTGCGACTAAAGATAAGTTCTGACAAAAGCAGCGAGAAGGAAATATCGACGATGAGAGAAGATGCAATGAAAGGAAGCAAGATAGAAGAAGAGTATAGCAGCTTAAAAGGATAGTTCGGTTGATCATGGGTAAGGAGTCAGTGCGAATAAAGCATTCTTTTGGTAATAAAGCATATTTGTATTTTGGACCGATAGTGACTATTATCAGTTGTAATTGAATGTACAAGAATAGAAATGACATCCCATTGGCTAACAGAAAAGAGACGGTTGATTAGGACAGGTAGAAGCTTATAAAAGGGAGAACCCAAGCTTTGTGTGGGACTAACATTGGTTGTCGACTGTTTTGTTAGATAAGTAGTCAGTTGGTTGGTGAGGTGTCTATGTAGGTAGAGAAGAGAAGAGAGAGTTGTATAGATAGAGGATCGATCAACGATGTGTATGGATCGACAAAGGAGTGAAGGAGAGGAGGAATACATAGTCCATAAACTTGAGAGAATGAGAGGAGAGAAGTATATACGAGTTGTAAAGAATACCTAGAGAGGAGTATGCAAGCTGAGTGCACAGACAAAGGATGCTAACATGTTTCTCATGCTAGATGAAGAGCGTCTTTGTGGTTTTTCCTGGATGGGTTTCCACGTTAATTGTTGTCTCTGTGTGTCATTGATTAATGTGTTATGTCAATTGCACGTATGTTGTGAATAAGTAGACATGGCTATGTCACACTGTATATGTTTATGAATAATCTCATGGATGTATCTATCGCACTACTTATTAAATGAATCTATAATAAGGTTATATGTTGAATACTACAATTTGTGTCAACTAGTAAATATATTGTTATCTTGAAGGAATGGCTAAGGAATACCAAGTACAATCCCCATCTTTAATCGTGTAATCTGATAAAGTATTGCACAAGTAGAGATCCCCACATAACTCCAAAAACCTGGTTCTTGCAGTTCCCAATAAGATATCTCAAGTGAGACTGAATCTTCGTCACAGGTACTATCGACGGGGCCCTCCTCTGCCATGTTAATCTATTGGGATTTTTTTCCTGCTAAGGATCTGAACCTCGGTCAATGAGAAGAAAGGCCAACAAGAATATTATCATCCTATCACAGGATGTACCATATAAACTCATCGTTTCGTCATAGGATGACATGGTCTTACCATCTTGGGAGCTCTTTCTATCCCATCACAAGATGTCCTAGAGAGTCTTACAATCCCATCACATGATGAGAGGATCTTACCATCTTGGCATCTCTCTCTATCTCATCGCAAGTGTTGATGTATTTGTAACTTCAAAATGTATTCACTTGTATATCTTATATTGGACCCCGATGTTCCTATCGAGAGAGTCATTAATATAATAAATTCATGTAAATTCATTAAGGTTAACCCTCCATTGTAAGTCAGGGTAGTAGTCCCCACAATTGAGTTGAAGTTAACCCTCTTTGTTGATCGAGGTGGAAAATTCCCCACAATTGTGGGGCACTAGGGTTATTAGACTCTCCTAGATAAGTTGACCCTGGTAAGTAAATGTCAAGTCATAAATTAGTATAAATAGAGAGTGAGCCTCTCTATTTGAGACACACACTCACCTAGCTATAACGCATAGGTGAGAGAAGAGGAGCTCACACAAGTGAGAGAGAGAACAACTGTTGGAGATCATCTTTCTGTCTTTGGGTTTTACTGTTGCCATTGGTGCTCATTCTATCTCTGAGGAAGTTGTGGGGTTTTCTCCTTTATGGTTTCCCTGAGGAAAATATTTGTTTCTATTGTCTCTTGTGATTGATTGATGTGCATGTTATTCTCTCAGATAAGATCCTAAGATCATATTGCTTAAATGATAAAAATCTAACATGGTATCAGAGCTAACTTGAGAAGAAGACACTGTGCAGATACAAAAGCTAGGGCTTCTTAATTTTTGGGTCTCTCTCGAGTCTCCACAATCCATCAACAAAAGGACGATATGCTAACTCTCCATTGAAGGGCGCATCTTTCTGTCGAAGCAGAATTTGATTCCCGACATTTTCAATTTTTGTTGCAGGAAATTAGGGCTTTTTACAGAAGAGGAATTTTTAAGTGAGCCCAGCATAGGATTTCTCTTCTAATCAAAATCAAATTTTAGAGACCAAGGTCAAATTTTTTGGTTGAGTAAAACTCGAGGAAAGTCAAACCCTAGTTTGACCCCAGGCCTGAAAAACACTAAAATACTAAAACTGGTATTTTTGGTATATTCACTATATCTCGGGATTGAAGAAGTTTCAGGGTATGAAATTTTCACAGGACGAAGATAAACTCCTAATGTACCTTGTGTAAACATTTCAGCCTCATATTCTCTATATTCTGGGAGATATGATTCCTCCAAATCAGGGTTCCATCCTCTTCTAGGATTCGTCCCTAAACAAGACACCTAGGAAGAATTGCTATATCTCAAGCTACGAAGGTCCAAATGAAATTTTGCAAGATGTTACAGATATGGAATGGACTTTAATTTCTATGGTAAAAGTTTCAGACCTTGATAATGAAACCAAGACACTTGGAAGTCTGTACAAGTTTGCTATGTTGAATAGTCCTGAAATAAGTCAATTTGAGAAAACTATCATAAGTCCCAATTGATGAAACCAATTCTAATCAAACCTATGGTGTTGGAAAGAGGACATATGAGGCTACCTCAGTACAAAATTTTAGACATAGAGAAGTAGTAATTTTGGATATACTATAGAAAAATATCAAACATTTATGCAGAAGAAATTGGAAAACTAGGGCTTCTTGTTCTAGGAGCTTCCCTCCACTGTTTTCAGAAAATGAGTACATTGGAAAGTTCACCTTGAAGAGGCCAATATTTCTATCCAATCAGATTAGAAATATTCCAAGATTTTAAAATTAGGGTTTCTCCGACAAACCCTAGATCAGCAAGATCCAAAACCAAGAAGGACACCTCAATTCGGTAAGATCTAATATTTTGCTATTTACATTTGAGGTTCTCATTTCAAAATGACCTATCACACCAACTTGATGACCAGCTTGGTGAAGCTGAAAACTTTTGAACATGAAAGTATAAGTTTTCACTGATTCTTGAAGAAAATGAATCGGACACCTACATAAGTGGAGAGATTCCAATTTCAGAGGGAGATGACGCTAAAGCCTTACATAAGAAGAACTTGGTCAAGGCCAAGAGGATCACCTTATACCACAAGTGTCTTCCCTAAAGACACCTAAAGAGATGTTTGATTCCTTGACCAAGCTATTTGAAGGGAAGAATATAAATCAAAAGAAGTATAGGAACTCCGTGATCCTTGAAGAAATTGACTTAGATCAGTATTTCAGTAAAGAAGTTATAAGAGCCAGAGGGAGATGAGGCTAAGGCTAGAGCCAAGAGAATCATTGCAGATTCTATTAAATATCATCTCATTCCTCATGTGTCATCCTTGAAGACACCAAAAGGAATTGTTCGATGCTATGACGAAGCAATCGAAGAAGAATGAGATATTGTAATACCCACCTTGAATGGCCTCCCAGGATCATGGGATTCGTCCATTCGAGGAATGTGTGCCAAAAGGAAATTATTACCTTCAGTAGACTCTAGGAAGAGTACACACAATAAGAAGCTTGACTCATAATAAGAGAAAAGAAGATGGGAGCAACTGAAGATCAAGCTCTCACGATTCAAAGAAGATCCCTCAAGCGATGTGAAATATGAAGAACTCAATTCTTAAAGAACCTCTTATCCATATTAGCATTTGGATAAGAAATGATGTTGTTATGAATGAAGAAGATGATGAAGCTGAAAGCAGGAATCTATCCACGAAACAAATAAGGAAAGGATTCAATTGTCATTTCATGATATTATTTTGTTATGCATTTGTTTATATTCAGTTGATGTGTTATGCATGATAGAATGTTTGCATTAATGACAGTATACTAGTAATATGCATGTGATGGGTAAGTAGCTCATGGTGCCATACAACTCTCTATTGCTACTTATCTAGAATGAAACCTATTTGCTGACATATTGGATTAGTGCACAATCTCAGTGATGGCATGGTAGAGATGGAAGGCATCTAGAAAGTTTTCACGAGATATGGATGAATGTTATATTGGCTAAAATAGTTGCATGATTATATCTGTATGCATAATAATTTTCCATTGTGAATATTCCTTATGAAATGCTTCTAACCATACAACTGGTGCATTTGACTTGTAGGAAAGATCACGTATAATCGCCTATAAGAAAAGAAGGATGAGACTCGTTCTGAAGAACAAGTGACGACAGTTCAAGAAATAATCCAAAATGAAGAATAATATGACGAGACTTCAAGAGGACTCAGACACACTCTAGTTATATGACACTATTGAGCGACACCATTGATGCAAAGCCTTCCAGCTATGAAGAAATAGCCAAGATGAAAGGGAAGGAGAGTACCAGTTCAAGAAGAAAGATGTCTAGGATGCGGTATCGAGACCTAAATGGAATTTCATAGTATCTTCCATATGGATCTACAAGTTCCATCATGCAGTTTATGGCAACATCGTGAGATACAAGGAAATAATTGTAGCATGAGGCTTCTCATGGATATAAGGCATAGACTACAAAGTGACATTTGCAACCACTGGAATTTTGATAGGCAGACTCATGTGTGCAAAAGAAGGCTTTGTATGAGCTCAGAAGACACCCATGGAATAACACATACATGAGGAGCTTGAAGATCACCTAGAATGATAAAGATCTTAACATTTACTACAAGGTTGAAGACGAAATCCTATAGAGGATGACAAGCTCACATATGGGTGCGAGAAGAACTTTTGAAAAAGTTCAAGATAAAGGATCTTGGTATCCAGTGACCCTAGATGGATACATAGAATATTAGTAGCAAAGGAAGCTACTTGTCACTCTAGTACAGAATGTTTCAATACATAGAGTACAAAAGACAGAGGGAGTATGATGCTCCGCTTCAGAGGAAGTGACAGCAGAATATCTTGAGGTTCGACATGATACGACAGGATTGACATATTATTAATGGCTCTAGGATTTACTAAGAGTAAATCGGATTCCAACCTTTACTTCAAGGTTGAAGGTGGAATACCAGTGATGTTCCTGTTATATGTCGATGACTTGTCCTTGACAGAAAAACTGGAAAGAAGGAGACTTATTGCTGAGTTCGAGATGAAGGACTTGGATATGATGCACTACTTTCTAGGCATGGAGGTGTGGCAGAATGCAGATGGAATCTCCCTGGGACAAGGGAAGTATGTAGTAGAGATCCTTAAGAGGTTTGAGATGATCATACTACAAGGCCATGACCACACCTATGGCATCAAACTTGAAGCTATTGAGTGATGCTTCATTAGAGTCGGATGATGCCACGATGTATCGTCATATTTTTTGTTCATTGATGTTCCTGACATATCCAAGACATGCTCACTTGGTTGCATAGAATGCAGTGAGGTACCTGAAGGGTACAGTTGAGAATGATACAAATCAGAAGACTAACCCGCATGGTTATGTTGATTCGGATTGGTAGCACTACTTAGGAGAATAACACATTGGGATGCTTCTTCAGTTTGAGATCTAGTATGGGCTACTGGTATGGTAGGATGGAGGCCTGCATGGCGCTGAGTACAATCGAGAGAGGAAAAGTGCAACTTCAGTTTGTGATCCATATCGATATCTCTCGAAAGAGGGAGTGATGAGTTCTAGCATAGCCGGTGAAGCAGGTTGTCTAAACATAAAATCCTGGAGAAGCTCGTAGGTTGCTCAGATGTAAATAGTCCTGTAGGTTGTCCTCAGATGCAATCAGTCCTGGCGAATATCACAGGTTATCCCTAGACGTAATCAATCCTGATGTAATTCTATGCTAGAAATGGCCAAACTGAAGTATGAGTACTTCAGGGAGAAGCTTGGTGTTCTCCATATTTTGGTTCCCTCCAGGGGGAAGTGATGAGCCCGTGTGCCCTTCTAACATGGCAGTAGGATTGGTTCCTCCCATGGTCAGATTTAAGTTCAAAGCCTTTCTAACATGGATGTTGGATGTGTTCCTCCCATGGTCAGATGTAAGTACTAATCCTTTCTGACATGGTGGCAGGTCGCACCTCCCATGGTCGGATGTAAGTGCAGAGCCTCTGTGACATGGTAGCAAGCTGGGCCTCCCATGGTCAGATGTAAGTGTAGAGCCTTTCTGTCATGGTGGAAGGCTGGTGTTAACACTCAGAATGTACTCAGGTTGTAAAGGTAAATCCCAAAGGTAACAGCAAAACCACTTTAGAAAGAAACTGGTTTTTCTTCCAGAGAGGGATCTCTCAATACATATTTAACAAGACCAGATATAAACCAACACTCAAATATTTTTATAGATGGTTGAACAACACATAACCATTGGGAAATGGATTCACATACATACAAAGATATCACAAAGACCTATACATGAGATTTATCAAAGGCAAGATAACCACTTCATCACAATCATTCATTTAGTTCAGATGGAACAGAAGAGACAAATGAACAGCCCATTAATACAGAGCATCAAAGATGAGTTCTATATTAACTTTAGTAGAAGAATATATAAAATATCTGAAACTATGATCAGAGCATAAACATTATGAATTCTAATCATTCAACACTGTGTTTCAGAAATGAAGAAAACAGAATGGAGTGTTACACTGGAAAACACAATCACATAAGGAAAGAAATACGGACTGTAATATAAATGACATAGGAATCTTTGATCATTCTTATGTATTCGCTCTGTTATTCAAAAATATATGTCTTCAAAATCATTCAACAACAAGATGGGTTCCAACCCCCATCACATAAAATAGATGCACTTATATACATAAAAATGATTCATCTTCCAAGAAGATTTATAACTGAATAACTGCTTAATCAAAGTCTTGTAACTATATTCCTAACTCCCAGGAATAAACTACTAGCTTCGATCCTAACAGATCATTAAGTTAAAATCAACTTGATAACATGGCCTCGTTCAAGCAGCTCCTTAGCACGCAACACCTATCTTCATGAATGAAGTATATACTTCATTTTCTCGAATCTCTCTATGGCTCTCCATTGCTCCGCGCTTGCAATATCATATTCGATCATCTCCCGAATGGACACTTCCAGTTCCATGTAGGCTTCATATGAAACTTTGGGAAATCCTCCCCTGTTAATTAGGAACTTTTGTAATATTTCAAAGTCTTCTGTCAGCTTATCCACTATGACTTTACCTGTCAACCCCTTTTCCAAATCGTCAAATTTGGAATAATCCATGCGGCTTTGTACCAACAGGTTGTGATAGTGTTCTTGAGAAAACATTCGTCCTTTTTCATCCCAAAAGGAAGGAAGCCCATCCTCGAATAGTTCTTTGAAAACCTGCTTGAAGTTATTAACCTGCGAGACCATTTCATCAGCTTTATCCTGTACTGTCTTCATTAGATGGTGTTTATGAATAAACCTTTTGGCCCACGGTACCATTGCTACTCTGTCCTTTACTCCTATACCATGCAATTTTTGGTAGTTAATGAATTTAGAAAGTTTAACGCATTCTGGGCTGTGGCAAGGGGTTTCCTCTCCATAGTTTCATTTACTAACTTCAGTCTCTGATTGGCTAGATTGATCAATATGCTTTGATCATCAATGAAATTTAAATAGTGCCTGAATTTAGTAATTTCTATGGATAGTGTGTCCCAAATTATGTGTTTCGCCCTCTGGAGAGGACCCCTCCCGATGTTTCTTTCCTTCAATTCATTAAATTTCTTTTGTAGCTGATTTCTATCTTGCAATATTTTATTTTTATTCTCATTCACTTTGGTTAACTCGGACTTGATCTTTTCATTTTCCACCTTTAAATCTTTTATTTCTTCATCCTTTAGGCTGACCGGGGACATGGGTACTAACAAATCATCTGCAGAAAAATCATTTAATGGTTTCTCAATATTTACAATAGACAGTTCCTCATCAGTGGGAGTCTCACTCATCAATTCCTCCATGAGTCTCTTTTTCATCGTTTTGATCCTTTTTCAGCAGGGAGATTTGTGATATCAGCTCACTCCATTCTGTTTCCCATTTGTCTTTTTCCTCCTATAATTTGGCAGCTCTTCCTTTATGCTCCATCATCTCCTAGTGGATATTATCCTTCTCTTCTTGTAATGTCAATAATTCGGATGATTGAACATGCTCTGTGCTTGGGATCTTTAACTTTTTCTTCAAAACCTGGAGGGCGTTGTACTTTTCTTCCAACAGTCTTTTGATTGCTTGGGTGTTATCTCTTTCACTTCCTAAACTGATGACGTCTGCTTGCAACTTTTTGATTTGAATGGCATTAGCTTTATTTTCAACTTTTTCATGTTTTAACTGAACCTCTAACTTTTCTACCAAAATTTGTAACTTTTTGATTCTCATCATAGCTTGCAATAGATCTGAATAAATAATGTCACTGGTTTGCTTATGTAACTAAATATTGTCTGGTACACTAATCTTGTCTAGCCTTACTTCCATTTCTAACATCTTTTTATCATTTACCATGGCCAATTTAAAGGTATTTCTTTCTATATCCCTGGTAGAAATCAAGGAGTTTTTTGGATTGTTTAAACTCCTTACCCGTGGGAGTAAATTCCTTGTCTCTTTCAGGGACTGTTTTCGTTTCTCCACATAACTGGCCATGAGCTCCTCTTTGGACTTGAAAATTGGGCTTGATTTTGAATCATCTACACCTTTAAAAGAAAACTGATTTACTTGTACAGATTTTGTTGGAACTGTTGATAATAACTCCCGATTAATTAACTATTCCAATGCAAAAGCCTATACTTATACAAATCTCATGGCGGTTAGGTTTCACCTTCCGCTCAGCCTGTTTGGCTTCCTATCTATTCATATTCATATTTATTATTTATTTACAATAATCCTGACGGATTATTCTAACAATCCCCCTCTTAATCCGAAGGGGCGTTCGTAAGTCCGAGCATGTTTTTGAATCTTTCAAACTTTTCTCGTCCAAGCGCTTTGGTGAAGATGTCTGCAACTTGATCATTTGTGGAACAATGTCGAAG
>LPNX010992581.1:211361-258390 GCA_001517045.1 Pseudotsuga menziesii
ATTTCATTCAGTTCTTCAAAACAATCTTTTCTAAATGTCATGTGTGACGTTGCACCAGTATCAAGCAGCCAACAATCTTTGTAAGATGAAAGAGAAGTCATTTCATTAAATCCAAGATTACAATGTGCAACAATACAAGAATCAGAAGTTTTACTAGTATCTGGGGTATCTTTCTTCTGGTTGTGCTTGTCTTTGATGGAATCCCATGAAGCCCAACACGGATCTGATGTGTACCCATTCTTTCCACAACGCTTGCACTGGAAGTCTGATCTTTTGCTTCTACCCCCTCTGCCTCTGAAATTTCTTCTTCTTCGTCCTCTCTTGCTGCAATCTCCCTTGGAAGGGTCTTTGGATTGGTCTTTTCCAGCTAGGGAAGCACCAATACTAGATGCCAAAGAGTACAACTTTACAACTGTTAGTTTGCAATAATAAACTTGATATGACAAAGAGAAAAACAATAACCTTGCAGGTCTACAGTCTCTGCCAAGGTGTACAATGCAACTTCAGGTTTTAAAGAGATACAATAATAGTATCGCAGCTTCAATTCGCAGCAATTTCAGGGAGAAGAAATTCAGTACAAGGTCTTCCAAAAGGCAGCAATGCAAATGGTGAAACCAGCAAAAAGGATAACAACTTTCAATATATACTCAGCTCCAAAACTGTAGCATATATTATTGGAATATAAATCCACACATCACGCAGCATATATTATTTCAATATACTCAGCTCCACAACTCAGTGATATCAATCACCAGAGGAATTAGGGCACAAATTAGGGTTTTTGTGCACTTCCAATGGTCACAAGCAATACATAAAAATATTATGCAGCTCTTCAATGCAGCATGTAAACTCAATATATACCTCAAATTATAAAGCTGGTCTCACTTGCTTACAACGCTCCCACATAAAACTAGGTCAAAATATATAGTAGCTGTGTGATATTCACACAATATTCACATAAAAAATCAGCACATGGGCTCGCAGGCTCATGCAGCCTTCAGTTCATTCCTCACAGTCCACGTAGTCTCTTCAGCGCATTCCCACACAGTCTCTTCAGTTCAATTTTCAGCAAGTATTATATATCAGTGCATATATGCACACCATATCAATGCAGTCTTACAAACGTTGTCTTCAACGCAGTTCCTGCAAATCTTTGCAGGTGGAGGCAACCACTTCAAGCCCTTTATCTTCAATATACTCCAATACCCATAAGCGCTGCAGTCTTAAAAAAAGGATTCCACAGCCTTCAAAAATCAAACTTTATTCCAACGCAAGCTTAATGCTTCACATAAGATTAGGGTTTACTTCAAAAAAATTAGGGTTCACTTCAATATTCACTCAACATATATATATGATCAACGCATATTATCTCTCCAGCGCAGTTCACAAAATATGAGAGAATGGGTTGCAGTTCACAGCGTCTTGCGAGGAACTGAACTTGCTGTGGCATTCTGCAACACAGAGGTCACATATAATGCAGCCTCAGCCAAGGGCAAACTGATAGGTATTATGCAGTTTACAAATCGAAGTCTTCAAGTCTTCAAGTCTTCAAGTCGTCGCAGTATTCTCACAAACGCAGCATTATTCTTCAAATGAAATATGGTGTGTGGCAATTATTCTCAACTTAACTCTTCAACGCAGCATTAGGCAGTCTATCTTCAACACGCAGCTATCTTCAACACGCAGCACCAAGCAGTCTATATTCAACACACAACTATCTTCAATCTTCAACACAGGTAGGCAGCACGCAGTCTTTCACAGTAAATGGGTCGCAGTCTTTCACAGCTCCTTAACGCAGCATACAGCTCACAACTCGCGGCATAAATTAGGGTTTACCGGTATTTCTCCAACACAATCTCTCCATGCAGCTCTTCAATCTCCACGTTGGTCTTCAAAGGAGTGCGCAGTGGTGAGATGCAGTCTCAAATACACACAGTCTTTAGATTATAAACTATTGTAGTATATTACAACTTTCTACGCATGCTCCAACGTAAGTATATTACAACTCTCCATGCTGTTCTTCACACCAAGATACACCAATTCGCTGGTCTTTATGCAAAAAAAATTAGACTTCAGCATACATTATATTACATAAAAGCATACATTTTCAGACTTCAGCGCAGTCACAGCGCAGTCTCAAACTCCAACACAACACAGACTGGAGAAAATCAATGGAGAAAATTTCAAAACAATCACAGGTCGCAGCCTTCAAGCAAGGCTACAGTCTCCACGCAGGTAGCCTTCAAAAAAATGATAGAATGACAAAAAATACTCTGTCACTAAGATGGACAATCTTTGCAATCTTCAAGCTATGCAGAAAAATACAAAACGCGTCCGGATTAGGGTTAGGTATTGCATGCACGCAGAGAATAAACTCAGGCAGATGGAGTAACGCATACATTGCATGCGACTCCACTGGCAGACTGATGGAGCAGTCTGGCAATGGACTGGCAAGCAGAATGCCAGTAATGGGTAGAAATGCAGCAGGAGTTATGGCAGACAACCTGCCTCTAATACCACTTGTTGGTAATAAATCCCGATTAATTAACTATTCCAATGCAAAATCCTATACTTATACAAATCTCATGGCGGTTGGGTTTCACCTTTCGCTCAGCCTGTTTGGATTCCTATCTATTCATATTCATATTTATTATTTATTTACAATAATCCTGATGGATTATTCTAACAGGAACTAAAGCAACTCTCTTTAAATCATCTGAAATCTCTTCACTTAAAACTCTACCAACTTGAAACAATTTTGCCTTTTTGTGTGACCCATCATCATCCACTTCCATGCTTTCAATTTCAGACAGACTCCTCTTAATCAAAATATTAGGACCCTCCGTCACTTGAGATATTGCAACGGGTACAACACTTGCACTTTCATCAGATCTTGGAATTTCCGTAAAACGAAACAAATTGGCTATCTCGCTCAGGCCTTCAACGACCTGGTGGTCAAATGGCTTGTTTTTGTTTTCCTGCTTTCTCAGGGAAATTATATGATGGGATCATCATTTACCTTTGGTTCTTTTTGAAATTCCATGCTTCCCAACAATTTTTCTATAAACATTAGGGCACCTTTATTTTTGAAAATAAAATAACCAACTTTGAGGGGGAATTTGACATTTGAAGATTTTTTAAAGGCCCCAAAATGTTCTTCCTCTGAATGCAACCTTTGTCTCATAAACTCTAATGCAAAAATTCTGGGATTAAGGAAAGCAGGTAACCTATAAGGCTCCCCAGTAAATCCATATATCCTCAAAATAGTGCAATCCTTAGACAGAAACCAATCTCCGACTCAATCCTCAGGTAAGGGTTGCATCATGCATTTCATCTCTTCTAATACCTGGGGTAATACTTCATCAAATAACATCTTGTAAATTTCTGACATGACTGAATTGGAAAATTCAAACATGTTGATTTGCTTGGGAAAATCTGAAGAAAACATGGTGTTTAAAAACTGCAGTTCGATGACGTTCGAACACAACAACATGTTCAGTAAATAAGTCTGAAACTTGAAGAATCTGACCTTTGGGAATTCACTCAATTGAAGATGTATCACTTCTGCCAAGTATTCATCAAGACTTAATACATGAACTGACTGAGACTCAAGACTCAATGAACTTATTTTTAATAGAAAACCCAGGATGACTTCATTTACGTGACAATCGTCATCTAAACCCAAGACTTGACAAACTAAGGACACCACTAACTGAACTTCATCTCTAAAAATACGAACATGGTATGGCGGGAAAATACCATCTAATGACTAACCCTCGTTCAAGATGCTAGACAGGAATCTGCAACAGGCTTCGGTTCCACAATTTTTGTACAATTCAGCAAAAATGGACTCGTTTACAGGTTCACGACAGTTAGGGTAGTTGTTAGGCAAGTTTAGGTTTTCACGGATAACATTGGCATCAATTTTACAGAGTATCCTAGACGTAGACTGACTGACAATAACTCTCTGATAAGAGGAATAATTAACTGCGCACCACTCTGCGAATTCAGGGAAATGCAGTGTCTGTTCGATAGCAAAATAATATAAAAATGATTTGCAAGAATTTAGGATATCATTACCCTGCGAATTATACTGCCACAACCTTTCTTTGCTGACTGATACACTTCCTACAGACAGGAAAGGGTCACACACTCCTCTGTCCCTATCCACCAGATACTCTTCTCTGTCATCCAAAATACAACTAAACCCTCCCAAATATTTTTCTTGTTCCATAATTCAGTCAATAATGGTAATTAGATGGATGAATTTCGAGCGTTTGAGCCTTACCTGTTACTGTGACTGTGTGTTGCTGTTGATGCGTGTGTTCGAAATTGACTGTAGAGGTTGATGAGCACGTAGGTCCTTTTCATTCGTACGGGGCCAATAAAATAATCCTTGAGCAAGTCAACTTTGTTTATATAGGACCCCACTCCGGAGGCCCCCCTTCGGCGGTTTCTACCAAACCGCTTTTACCTCCGGAATGCACCACGATCAACCACGTGTACCATGGTTTCTATTCCACTACCGCCCTTTACCTCCAACTACTGCGCAACTTTCTGCTCCGGATCCATCAATGAACATTGATCTATTTTACCTTTATTTCTCAGCCATCAAATAAAATGACACGTACCCAATTCCACCGAGCTCCTTCATTTTATCAAGCGTGCAAGTCTACAGGGCGAAGTTCACAATGACCGTATATTTCATCAAGCTGGATCGATGACCGTTGATCTTCACGTCTCATCAAACGTCTCGTATGTCTTTATCCTTCTTGCATCTTTATAAAGCGGACATGCTATAGACCGTTGATTTCCATTCCTTGCTTTGCACCATTGGATCCTGCGATGATTCATCGTTTACTCGTCCTTTGTCACACCTCCATACCATAAAATTTTAACCAAAGTCTTACAAGCGCCCATTATCTTATCTCTTCTTCACTATGACCCCTTCAAGCCTCTGTTAGGTAGGGTTGTTAACAACTGGCTCCATCTGGGGATGATATCCTCCCCGCGAGGTATCAAAGAACTCATAGACCAGGTGCCTGTCTTTAATCTTTCCTAATAACTTCCAGAGAACTTATCTTGTGTTTTTCATAGATATATTATTTTTATTTTTAGAAAAGAATGGCACGCCGCCTGAATCTTAGGGCCTTCACCGCAGGTGTCAAATACATTTGGACTACCATCCGTGTTGACTTTGTAAAGAAAAATAAGTATTTACAGACTATAATACAAATTTTACCCTCCTTCTTAGGATAGGTAATGTTTCAGATACCTTCCATTGACAGTGTTACTATCCAGAGAAACCCCGTTCGGATACTCTAGCAGAAATGTGTTTTGTCCTCTATAACCAGCAACTACATAAGGAACTACCCACATATGCTCAAATTTTCCATGTTTTTCTTCTTTAGGAGCATCCCACTTGAAGACCAAATCGTCAATCTGAAACTACTCTTCTTTGATTCTCCTGTCAAAAGTACTTTTCATTTTTTCCTGATGTAGCTGCACCTTGTCATAAGCCTTATTCATTCGCTCTTCCACCTCAATAATCTGATTTATTCTCCTTTGCATGTGATTTGGTTCTTCTTGCTAATCTTGAAAATATCTCATAACTGGAACACCTAGCGACGCTGGAAAAACCACTTCAGTTCCATACACCAGTTGGAACGGAGACATGCCAATCGCCCTTTTGGTACTAATCTTGTCAGCCCATAGAGCATACTTGAACTTGGTGTGCCAGGATCTTTTATTATCCTCTAACAGCTTCCTGATGATCCTTACTAAGCTTTTATTTGAAGATTCAGCTAACCCATTTCCCTGTGGATAATAGGCAGTTGAATGATTGAGGCTTATATGGTACTTATGATACAAATCAATCATTTTCTTAGATTTAAACGCAGCTGCATTGTCTGTTACTATTCTTCTGGGGCATCCAAATCGAGCCAATATATTTTCCTCAAGAAAATCCATGATTACAGTTTCAGTGGCTGTTCTGGTGGGGATAGCTTCAATCCATTTTGTAAAATAATCGGTAGCTGTCAGAATCCATTTGTGTTGTCCCGATGAATTAGGGTTTATTTCGCCAATAAAATCCAAACCCCACTGCTGGAAAGGAGCTTCTACTGTTATTGGATTCAAAGGGAGAGGAAGCACTTTCCTCTTTCCGTCGAAAATTTGGCATTGATGACACTTACTGGTTTCTTTATACACATCTAAAAATAATGTAGGCCAGTAATAGCCTGCTCTTAGAATTTTGTTTGCAGTCACTTTCCAAGAATGATGTCCTCCACAATCCCCCTTATGAAATTCTTTGACTGTATATTGAGCTTCATTTTCTAAAAGACAGTTTAGTAACACGCCTCCGGGGTCCTTCCAATAAAGATACTGATTTAAAATACAAAATTTAGCATCTTTCAATTTTATGGACTGAGCCCTTGACTTACTCAATCCTTCTGGCACTTGTAAATTTCAAAGGACATATACAATATCAGAATACCATGGAGATGCCACAAAATCAGCCATTATTTCCACTTCTGATCTAACTGAGGAAATTAATTTGCAAAGCCTCACAATTTAAATTAGCCATCATTTTAGCTAATCCTTGTCCTTTAACCAACTTTGTGGGTTTTATTTCTATATCGTACTTCAACAATGTAGCAATCCATTTCGCTCTCCTGCCTTCTGGATCCGGTTGTGTCAAAATCCCTTTTACTACAGCAGTTGGAACATGTACAATTATATGCGAATGCAGAATATACACTCTGAAATCCTTCAATGCTTTGACTAAGGCATAAGCTTCTTTCTCCATAATGTCATATTTCAATTCTCCATCCCTCGTCATTTTGCTAAAAAATGCTATGGGTTGTTCCAAATTCTCATCATTTTTCTGTAATAAAACTGCTGCTATAGTATATTCTGAAGCGTATGAAAATACTGAGAAATATTTGGTAAAATCTGGACTCACCAACACAGGGGCCTCATATATCGCTTTCTTGATTTCCCAAAAATACTTTCTAGCTTCCGCATTCCATTTTATCTCATGACCCTTCTTCAACATATTTGTGATATTCATTAAGATCTTAGCAAAACTTGGCACAAACCTTCTCAAAAAATTTACTTGCCCCAAGAATGATTTTATCTCTTTTTTGCTTCTGGGTTCACCTACTTTCAAAATGGCACTCACCCTTTCAGGATCAATTTTTATTCCATCTTTTGATATTATATGGTCCAGCAACTTTCTTTCTTCCAATGCAAAATTGGACTTCTTTGGATTCAACGATATACCAAACTTCCTACACTTCATGAAAACTTTCTCTAAATGATGCAGATGTTCTCTGTCAGATTTAGAATAGACTGTGATATCATCCATGTAGATCAATACAAAATTCTCAATTTCCCCTGCAAAAGCAATGTCCATAGCTCGCTGAAAAGTAGCTCCTGCATTCATTAAGCCAAAAGGCATCTTTGCATACATAAAAATGCCCCAAGGTGTAGTAAAGCCAGTTTTTTCTTGATCTTCAGGTAATACTTTGATCTAGTTATAGCCAGAAAAACCGTCCAACATTGAAATTATTTGAGCTCCAACTACTTTCTGCAATATATGGTCCATCTTTGGCAGAGGATAATTATCCTTCATAGAGACTTTATTCAAGTTCTGAAAATCTATACACAGCCTGATTTCTCCATTCTTTTTTCTAACAAGAACCAGGTTTGCAACCCACTTTGAAAACCTTAGAGTGACAATGATCTTGGCATCAAATAACTTTTTAATTTCCCTCTCAATAATAGGAAGCAACTTAGGGTTTATCCTTCTGAGCTTCTGCTTGAAAGGTTTCTCTCGAAGCTTTATAGGAATAGTATGTTGTATGATAGATGTATCATACTCCTTAAGGTCTTCATAACTCCAAGCGAATACGTCAGTGTATTTTTTCATTAATTTCACATATTCTTCCTTCTCTTTTCCAGGCAATTTCTTAGATAATTTTATAATCTTAGGATTCTCTTCAGTGCCGATATTCATATCTTCAACAGCATTCTCAACAGGCTTTACTTTTGGATTTTTAGCAACATCGTTCTAATCAAAAAAAATTTCCAAAGGAATCAAACCTCTTGGTTTGAAATTATTTTTTAATTGAATAATATCTTTACCTCCTAGGGTCCCCTTTAACTTCTCAGCACCATTCCCTTCTTTCTCAAGCTCTTCATCATCTTGAATACTCTTTTCATTGTCATTTTCGGTGTCAATAGGAGTATTCACAAATTCTCCTGAGAGTTCTAGGAACCTTCTGATTTGCATGTCATATTCGAACACCTACCAATATTTAGAATTATCAGGAATAGACGGTCTATTCACAATTTCCACCTGGTATTCCCTCTGACCAGCAACAGGGGTTTCAAATTTTCCAGCGGCCACAGCTAAAGAATTAGCTACCAAATTCTCATGTTTGGGAACTACCTGAATTGTATGCTCTGTAAAGAAGTTACCAAACATATCCCATACTTCATTTCTATAAGCCCTCATCCGAGGATACCTGGTTTGATAGCTCTCATTTACTTGATTTATCACTAACTCTGAATCTCCTAAGACCTTTATCCTTTGAGCTCCCAAATCTTTCAAAGCATGCAATCCCAGTAATAAAGCTTCATATTCAGCCACATTATTTGTGCATTCAAATGTTAATTTATACGATAAAGCTTTGAAATCCCAAATAGGAGAAATTATATACACACCGTCCTCGACACTTATTTTTGTAGCAGATCCATCAAAGTACATAATCTACTGGCCCTCCCTTTTTTGTTTCGCTTCCAAAGCATCATGTTCCATCACTTCCTTTTCCTTATTTTCCTCAGACTTCTTCTACGATGCCTCTTCTAAATCATGTGGGACAGCATCATTAAAGAAAATAGAAGACCCCAAATCAGTATCAATAGCATATATGTGATGAATTTTAGGTTTATCTTGACTCCTTACTACATAAGGAGTTCTTTTTTCACTATATAATCTTCTGCTCCCATCTCGAACAGCAATTGTAGCATATGACATATCCATCTGCAAACTACCTTTCAACTTGGAAGTCCAAGATCTTGACAACAGTACCCCGAACTTAGGTAGAATATCTGCCACTACCACATCCATGACTATAGTTTTAGATGGCAATTTATTTAGGGTTACCACCATATCTTTAATCAAACCAAGGCATTTTACTCTTTTAGAATCAAACGAGTACAAATCTTTATAAAGTCTTGTTACTTCCAATCCCAAACTCTCTACCACTCCTTTCGGCATTAGGTTATGTGATGCTCCTGAGTCTAGCATAGCATTGTGGACCACCTTATCATGCACATTTAAACTCAAATAGAAAGGAGGGACTTCTTCACTTTCTAAATTTTCAACCTTTGACCCAAACGAAATAGCAGGATTATCATCGTTCAACTCTAAAATGTCAGATTGCCATTCCCCTTGACTTTTGACCATTTTTGTGATAGTATTTCTGTATTCGGTGTTTCTCAATAACTCATTAAATAGAACAAAGATTTTTAGCTTTGAAAGTTCATTTTGTAAATTAAAGCCAGAACCAATTCTTTCCACATCGACTGGAGCCACTTGCTTCATTATTTTATCTCTTTGTAAATCATTTTCAACCTCTTTATTTACATAAGACTCTTTTTGTAGTTCTTTTCCCCTTTCTACATTCAAATAAATAGTGGAAGGCTGGTTTGGGTTTGCCTTCCCTTTATTTATGAGGACTTCTCTGTTTCTCAACCTGATTTTCCTCTGCACATCATCCATAGCGTCTAAATAACCTCTTTGATATAGCTCTGTCTCTTTTCCAAATTCTTCATCCCCTCCTCCTTGTTCGAACATGTTATGTTCTTCTTCAGTAAGATATATCTCTGAATCCTACTCTCCAAAAAGATGAATCTCATTTTCAGCGGGATCTTCTTCATCAGCGACATAATTCTCAGGAAATGGTGGACAGATTTGCTGTTCCTCCTGATTTCTTGTATTTCTTAGGTCTCTTTGTCGGTTTTGGGGAGGAACAGGAGGGTTCGGTCTCCTGAAATTAGGATTCCTAATTTGAGGATCAACTTGTTCTCTATTGAACCTCCTATTATCCATAGTTAATCTGTCCATCGACTTGGTTTTCAACATCATTTCAAATTTGATGTCATTAGTAGAAGAAGAAGCAGAAGGCAAATTTTCTTCATTTTTCCTCCTATCAATATCTCTATGTTTCATCTTTCCACTTGCCATCATATTTGCTTCTACTTCTAGAGTATCTATAAACATGGCAGCAAGAGTTGTTGATTTTCTTTCCCTTAATGAAAATACGAAATCATTATCAAAAACTCCAGCATAGTGTAATTTGGCTGCGGCCGTAGAAGGTTTAATATCCTCCGGAATGGAATTATAAACCCTCATGAATATGCTAGAAAATTCATAGACAGATTCGAAACCTCCTTTTTTGAGACTGTTATACTGAGATAAGAGCTGCAAAGGGTTCTGTTTATCATCCCACCTATCTAGAAATGCATTTTGGAAAACCTAAAAATTCATTATAGACCCATTTGGAAAATCTTTAAACCATTTATTTGCCTCACCTGACAAACTTTGGGCAAATAACCGCATTTTAACATTTGGATAATCAACTTCTTCTAGGTCAATGAAATCTTCAAACTTGGGAACATGTTGTTTTGCGGTTATGTCACCTTCTCCATCAAATAAAAAAATTCTTTGGGAATAATTATGAAGAAGATCATGTAATAAAGCAGACAAATGCAAGGGAGCAAATCCGGCTGCCATTGGTCTAGGTGGATTCACATGAACTAAAGAGCTATGAGTATTTTGAGAGGTAAATGTTTCAACTTTCGTGGTTTGTTGTAAATCTCTCCAGAGGGAATCCAACAAATAAGATTCTAACCTACGAGGATTAAACTCTATATTCTTAAGGTCAAACTCAGATTTAGTTCTCAACAAACTCTTTCCAGCATTAACTTCCCATTCTAGATCAATATGAGAATCTTGAGATGATGATGCACCGAACAAAGGAAAACCTAAATTTTCTTTATTTTTTCTTTTAAATAAATTTTCTGGGTCTTCAAAACTTTTCAAGACTTCGATATCAAAGTTACCTCGTGTGTGTCTTCTCGAAGCCAAAATGACTCCTTAAGTTCTAAAAAACGTTTTACAATGGAGTCGCCATGGCAAATATACAACCTTTTCTACTGATAAAATTCATGTTTGCCCACAGAAATCTTTCTTCAACTCTGTTGTTCTCCCAGGGAAAATATCCACTTTCGTCCCCGGCAATGACGCCAATTTGTTAACACTCAGAATGTACCCAGGTTGTAAAGGTAAATCCCAAAGGTAACAGCAAAACCACTTTAGAAAGAAAATGGTTTTTCTTCCAGAGAGGGATCTCTCAATACAGATTTAACAAGACCAAATATAAACCAACACTCAAAGATTTTTATAGATGGTTGAAACAACACATAACCATTGGGCAATGGAGTCACATACATACAAAGATATCACAAAGACATATACATGAGATTTATCAAAGGCAAGATAACCACTTCATCACAGTCATTCATTTAGTTCGGATGGAACTAAAGAGACAATGAACAGCCCATTAATACAGAGCATCCAAGATGAGTTCTATATTAACTTTAGTAGAAGAATATATAAAATATCTGAAACGATGATCAGAGCATAAACATTATGAATTCTAATCATTCAACACTGTGTTTCAGAAATGAAGAAAACAGAATGGAGTGTTACACTGGAAAACACAATCACATAAGGAAAGAAATACGGACTGTAATGTAAATGACACAGGAATCTCTGATAATTATTATGCATTCGCTCTATTATTCAAAAATATATGTCTTCAAAATCATTCAAGATGGGTTCCAACACCCATCACATAAAATAGATTCACTTATATACATAAAAATGATTCATCTTCCAAGAATATTTATAACTGAATAACTGCTTAATTAAAGTCTTGTAACTATATTCCTAACTCCTAGGAATAAACTACTAGCTTCGATCCTAATAGCTCATTAAGTTAAAATAACCTTGATAACATGGCCTCGTTCAAGCAGCTCCTCAGCGCGCAACACCTGTCTTCATGAATGAACTATATATTTCATTTTCCCGAATCTCTCTATGGCTGTCCATTGCTCGGCGCTTGGAATATCATATTCGATCCTCCCGAATGGACACTTCCAGTTCCATGTAGGCTTCATATCACACTTTGGGAAATCCTCCCCTAATAATCAGGAACTTTTGTGATATTTCAAAGTCTTCTGTCAGCTTATCCACTATGACTTTCCCTGTCAACCCCTTTTCCAGATCGTCAAATTTAGAATGATCAATGCGGCTTTGTACCAACAGGTTGTGATAGTGTTCTTGAGAAAACATTCGTCCTTCTTCATCCCAAAAGGAAGGAAGCCTGTCCTCGAATAGTTCTTTGAAAACCTGCTTGAAGTTATTAACCTGCGAGACCATTTCATCAGCTTTATCCTATACTGTCTTCATTAGATGGTGTTTATGAATAAACCTTTTGGCCCACAGTACCATTCCTACTCTGTCATTTACTCCTATATCATGCAATTTTTGGTATGTTAATGAATTTAGGAAGTTTAACGCATTCTGGGTTGTGGCAAGGGGTTTCCTCTCCATAGTTTCATTTACTAACTTCAGTCTCTGATTGGCCAGATTGATCAATATGCTTTGATCATCAATGAAATTTAAAAAGTGCCTGAATTTAGTCATTTCTATGGAAAGTGTGTCCCAAATTATGTGTTTCGCCCTCTGGAGAGGACCCTTCTCGATGTTTATTTCCTTCAATTCATTAAATTTCTTTTGTAGCTGATTTCTATCTTGCAATATTTTATTTTTATTCTCATTCACTTTGGCTAACTCGGACTTGATCTTTTCATTTTCCACCTTTAACTCTTTTATTTCTTCATCCTTTAGGCTGACCTGGGACATGGGTACTAACAAATCATCTGCAGAAAAATCATTTAATGCTTTCTCAATATTTACAATAGACAGGTCCTCATCAGTGGGAGTCTGACTCATCAATTCCTCCATGATCTCTTTTTCATCGTTTTGATCCTTTTTCAGCAGGGAGATTTGTGATATCAGCTCACTCCGTTCTGTTTCCCATTTGTCTTTTTCCTCCTGTAATTTGACAGCTCTTCCTTTATGCTCCATCATCTCCTGGTGGATCTTATCCTTCTCTTCTTGTAATGTCAATAATTCGGATGATTGAACATGCTCTGTGCTTGGGATCTTTAACCTTTTCTTCAAAACCTGGAGGGCGTTGTCCTTTTCTTCCAACATTCTTTTGATTGCTTGGGTGTTATCTTTTTCACTTCCTGAACTAATGACGTCTGCTTGCAACTTTTTGATTTGAATGGCATTAGCTTTATTTTCAACTTTTTCATGTTTTAACTGAACCTCTAACTTGTCTACCAAAATTTGTAACTTATTGATTCTCATCATAGCTTGCAATAGATCTGAATAAATAATGTCACTGGTTTGCTTATGTAACTGAATCTTGTCTGGTACACTAATCTTGTCTAGCCTTACTTCCATTTCTGACATCTTTTTATCATTTACCATGGCCAATTTAAAGGTATTTCTTTCTATATCCCTAGTAGAAATCAAAGAGGTTTTTGGATTGTTTAAACTCCTTACCCGCGGGAGTAAATTCCTTGTCTCTTCCAGGGACTGTTTTCGTTTCTCCACGTAACTGGCCATGAGCTCCTCTTTGGACTTGAAAATTGGGCTTGATTCTGAATTATCTACACCTTTAAAAGAAAACTGATTTACTTGTACATATTTTGTTGGAACTAAAGCAACTCTCCTTAAATCATCTGAAATCTCTTCACTTAAAACTCTACCAACTTGAAACAATTTTGCCTTTTTGTGTGACCCATCATCATCCACTTCCATGCTTTCAATTTCAGACAGACTCCTCTTAATCAAAATATTAGGACCCTCCATCACTTGAGATACTGCAACGGGTACAACACTTGCACTTTTATCAGATCTTGGAATTTCCGTAAAACGAAACAAATTGGCTGTCTCGCTCAGGCCTTCAACGACCTGGCGGTCAAATGGCTTGTTTTTGTTTGCCTTCTTTCTCAGGGAAATTATATGATGGGATCATAATTTACCTTTGGTTCTTTTTGAAATTCCATGCTTCCCAACAATTTTCTATAAACATTAGGGCACCTTTATTTTTGAAAATAAAATAACCAACTTTGAGGGGGAATTGGACATTTGAAGATTTTTTAAAGGCCCTAAAATGTTCTTCCTCTGAATGCAACCTTTGTCTCATAAACTCTAATGCAAAAATTCTGGGAGTAAGGAAAGCAGGTAACCTATAAGGCTCCCCAGTAAATCCATATATCCTCAAAATAGTGGAATCCTTAGACAGAAACCAATCTCCGACTCGATCCTCAAGTGAGGGTTGCATCATGCATTTCATCTCTTCTAATACCCGGGGTAATACTTCATCAAATAACATCTTGTAAATTTCTGACATGACTGAAGTGGCAAATTCAAACATGTTTATTTGCTTGGGAAAATATGAAGAAAACATGGTGTTTAAAAACTGCAGTTAGATGACGTTCGAACACAACAACATGTTCAGTAAATAAGTCTGAAACTTGAAGAATCTGACCTTTGGGAATTCACACAATTAAAGATGTATCACTTCTGCCAAGTATTCATCAAGACTTAATACATGAACTGACTGAGACTCAGGACTCAATGAACTTATTTTTAATAGAAAACCCAGGATGAATTCATTTACGTGACAATCGTCATCTAAACCCAAGACTTGACAAACTAAGGACACCACTAACTGAACTTCATCTCTGAAAATATGAACATGCTATGGTGGGAAAAGACCATCTAATGACTAACCCTCGTTCAAGATGCTAGACAGGAATCTGCAATGGGCTTCGGTTCCACAATTTTTGTACAATTCAGCAAAAATGGACTCGTTTACAGGTTCACGACAGTTAGGGTAGTTGTTAGGCAAGTTTAGGTTTTCACGGATAACATTGGCATCAATTTTACAGAGTATCCTAGACGTAGACTGACTGACAATAACTCTCTGATAAGAGGAATAATTAACTGCGCACCACTCTGCAAATTCAGGGAAATGCAGTGTCTTTTCGATAGAAAAATAATATAAAAATGATTTGCAGGCATTTAGGATATCATTACCCTACGAATTATACTGCCACAACCTTTCTTTGCTGACTAATACACTTCCTACAGACAAGAAAGGGTCACACACTCCTCTGTCCCTATCCACCAGATACTCTTCTCTGTCATCCAAAATACAACTAAACCCTCCCAAATATTTTTCTTGGTCCATAATTCAGTCAATAATGGTAATTAGATGGATGAATTTTGGGCGTTTGAGCCATACCTGTTACTATGACTGTGTGTTACTGTGGCTGCGTGTGTTCGAAATTGACTGTATAGGTTGATGAGCACGCAGGTCCTTTTCATTCGTCCAGGGCCAATAAAATAATCCTTGAGCAAGTCAACTTTGTTTATATAGGACCCCACTCTGGAGGCCCCCCTTCGACGGTTTCTACCAAACCGCTTTTACCTCCAAAATGCACCACGATCGACCACGTGTACCGTGGTTTCTATTCCACTACCGCCCTTTACCTCCAACTACTACGCAACTTTCTGCTCCGGATCCATCAACGAACATTGATCTATTTTACCTTTATTTCATAGCCATCAAATAAAATGACACGTACCCAATTCCGTCGGGCTCCTTCATTTTATCAAGCGTGCAAGTCTACATGGCGGAGTTCACAATGATCGTAGATTTCATCAAGCTGGATCGACTACCGTTGATCTTTACGTCTCATCAAACGTCTCGTATATCTTTATCCTTCTTGCATCTTTATAAAGCGGACATGTTATATACCGTCGATTTCCATTTCCTTGCTTTGCACCATTGGATCCCGCGATGATTCATCGTTTACTCGTCCTTTGTCACACCTCCATACCATAAAATTTTAACCAAAGTCTTACAAGTGGCCATTATCTTATCTCTTCTTCACTATGACCCCTTCAAGCCTCTGTTAGGTAGGGTTGCTAACAACTGGCTCCATCTGGGGATGATATCCTCCCCGCGAGGTATCAAAGAACTCGTAGACCAGGTGCCTGTCTTTAATATTTCCTAATAACTTCCAGAGAACTTATCTTTTGTTTTTCATAGATATATGATTTTTATTTTTAGAAAAGAATGGCACGCCGCCTGAATCTTAGGGCCTTCACCGCAGGTTTCAAATACATTTGGCCTACCATCCGTGTTGACTTTGTAAAGAAAAATAAGTATTTACAGACTATAATACAAATTTTACCCTCCTTCTTAGGACAGGTAATGTTTCAGATACCTTCCATTGACAGGGTTACTATCTAGAGAAACCCCATTCGGATACTCTAGCAGAAATGTGTTTTGTCCTCTATAACCAGCAACTACATAAGGAACTACCCACATATGATCAAATTTTCCATGTTTTTCTTCTTTAGGAGCATCCCACTTGGAGACCAAATCGTCAATCTGAAACTACTCTTCTTTGATTCTCCTGTCAAAAGTACTTTTCATTTTTTCCTGATGTAGCTGCACCTTGTCATAAGCCTTATTCATTTGCTCTTCCACCTCAATAATCTGATTTATTCTCCTTTGCATGTGATTTGGTTCTTCTTGCTAATCTTGAAAATATCTCATAACTGGAACATCTAGCGACGCTGGAAAAATCACTTCAGTTCCATACACCAGTTGGAACGGAGACATGCCAATTGCCCTTTTGGTACTAATCTTGTCAGCCCATAGAGCATACTTGAACTTGGTGTGCCAGGATCTTTTATTATCCTCTAACAGCTTCCTGATGATCCTTATTAAGCCTTTATTTGAAGATTCAGCTAACCCATTTCCCTGTGGATAATAGGCAGTTGAATGATTGAGGCTTATATGGTACTTATGACAGAAATCAATCATTTTCTTAGATTTAAATGCAGCTGCATTGTCTGTTACTATTCTTCTAGGGCATCCAAATCGAGCCAATATATTTTCCTCAAGAAAATCCATGATTACAGTTTCGGTGGCTGTTCTGGTGGGGATAGCTTCAATCCATTTTGTAAAATAATCGGTAGCTGTCAGAATCCATTTGTGTTGTCCTAATTAATTGGGGTTTATTTCGCCAATAAAATCCAAACCCCACTGCTGGAAAGGAGCTTCTACTGTTATTGGATTCAAAGGGAGAGGAAGCACTTTCCTCTTTCCGTCGAAAATTTGGCATTGATGACACTTACTGGTTTCTTTATACACATCTAAAAATAATGTATGCCAGTAATAGCCTGCTCTTAGAATTTTGTTTGCAGTCACTTTCCACGAATGATGTCCTCCACAATCCCCCTTATGAAATTCTTTGACTTTATATTGAGCTTCATTTTCTAAAAGACAGTTTATTAACACGCCTCCGGGGTCCTTCCAATAAAGATACTGATTTAAAATACAAAATTTAGCATCTTTCAATTTTATGGACCGAGCCCTTGACTTACTCAATCCTTCTGGCGCTTGTAAATTTCAAAGGACATATACAATATCAGAATACCATGGAGACACCACAAAATGAGCCATTATTTCCACTTCTGTATCTAACTGATTAGCTTGGTGAGATAGGAAATTAATTTGTAAAGCCTCACAATTTGAATTAGCCATCATTTTAGCTAATCCTTGTCCTTTAACCAACTTTGTGGGTTTTATTTCTATATCGTACTCCAACAATGTAGCAATCCATTTCGCCCTCCTCCCTTCTGGATCCGGTTGTGTCAAAATCCCTTTTACTACAGCAGTTGGAACATGTACAATTATATGCGAATGCAGAATATACACTCAGAAATCCTTCAATGCTTTGACTAAGGCATAAGCTTGTTTCTCCATAATGTCATATTTCAATTCTCCATCCCTCAACATTTTGCTAAAAAATGCTATGGGTTGTTCCAAATTCTCATCATTTTTCTGTAATAAAACTGTTGCTATAGTATATTCTGAAGCGTATGAAAATACTAAGAAATCTTTGGTAAAATCTGGACTCACCAACACAGGGGCCTCTGATATTGCTTTCTTGATTTCCCAAAAAGACTTTCTAGCTTCCGCATTCCATTTTATCTCATGACCCTTCTTCAACATATTTGTGATATTCATTAAGATCTCAGCAAAACTTGGCACAAACCTTCTCAAAAAATTTACTTGCCCCAAGAATGATTTTATCTCTTTTTTGCTTCTGGGTTCACCTACTTTCAAAATGGCACTCACCCTTTCAGGATCAATTTTTATTCCATCTTTTGATATTATATGGTCCAGCAACTTTCTTTCTTCCAATGCAAAATTGGACTTCTTTGGATTCAACGATATGCCAAACTTCCTACACTTCATGAAAACTTTCTCTAAATGATGTAGATGTTCTCTGTTAGATTTAGAATAGACTGTGATATCATCCATGTAGATCACTACAAAATTCCCAATTTCCCCTGCAAAAGCAATGTCCATAGCTCGCTGAAAAGTAGCTCCTGCATTCATTAATCCAAAAGGCATCTTTGCATACATAAAAATGCCCCAAGGTGTAGTAAAGGCAGTTTTTTCGTGATCTTCAGGTAATACTTTGATCTGGTTATAGCCAGAAAAACCATCCAACATTGAAATTATTTGAGCTCCAACTACTTTCTGCAATATATGGCCCATCTTTGGCAGAGGATAGTTATCCTTCATAGAGACTTTATTCAAGTTCCGAAAATCTATACACAGCCTGATTTCTCCGTTCTTTTTTCTAACAAGAACCAGGTTTGCAACCCACTTTGAAAACCTTAGAGTGACAACGATCTTGGCATCAAATAAATTTTTAATTTCCCTCTCAATAATAGGAAGAAACTTAGGGTTTATCCTTCTGAGCTTCTACTTGAAAGGTTTCTCTCCAGGCTTTATAGGAATAGTATGTTGTATGATAGATGTATCATACTCCTTAAGGTCTTCATAACTCCAAGTGATTACATCAGTGTATTTTTTCATTAATTTCACATATTCTTCCTTCTCTTTTTCAGGCAATTTCTTAGATAATTTTATAATCTTAGGATTCTCTTCAGTGCCAATATTCATATCTTCAACAGCATTCTCAACAGGCTTTACTTTTGGATTTTTAGCAACATCGTTCTGATCAAAAAGTTTTTCCAAAGGAATCAAACCTCTTGGTATGAAATTATTTTTTAATTGAATAATATATTTACCTCCTAGGGTCCCCTTTAACTTCTCAACACCATTCCCTTCTTTCTCAAGCTCTTCATCATCTTGAATACTCTTGTCATTGTCATTTTCGATGTCAATAGGAGTATTCACAAATTCTCCTGAGAGTTCTAGGAACCTTAGATTTGCATGTCATCTTCGAACACTTGCCAATATTTAGAATTATCAGGAATACACGGTCTATTCACAATTTCCACCTGGTATTCCCTCTGACCAGCAACAGGGGTTTCAAATTTTCCAGCGGCCACAGCTAAAGAATTAGCTACCAAATTCTCATGTCTGGGAACTACCTGAATTGTATGCTATGTAAAGAAGTTACCAAACATATCCCATACTTTATTTCTATAAGCCCTCATCCGAGGATGCCTGGTTTGATAGCTCTCATTTACTTGATTTATCACTAACTCTGAATCTCCTAAGACCTTTATCCTTTGAGCTCCCAAATCTTTCAAAGCATGCAATCCCAGTAATAAAGCTTCATATTCAGCCACATTATTTTTGCATTCAAATATTAATTTATACGATAAAGCTTTGAAATCCTGAATAGGAGAAATTATATACACACCGGCCCCGACACCTATTTTTGCAGCAGATCCATCAAAGTACATAATCCACTGGCCCTCCCTTTTTTGTTTCGCTTCCAAAGCATCATGTTCCATCACTTCCTTTTCCTTATTTTCCTCAGACTTCTTCTACGATGCCTCTTCTAAATCATGTGGGACAGCATCATTAAAGAAAATAGAAGACCCCAAATCAGTATCAATAGCATATATGTGATGAATTTCAGGTTTATCTTGACTCCTTACTACATAAGGAGTTCTTTTTTCACTATATAATCTTCTGCTCCCATCTCGAACAGAAATTGTAGCATATGACATATCCATCTGCAAACTACCTTTCAACTTGGAAGTCCAAGATCTTGACAACAGTACCCCGAACTTAGGTGGAATATCTGCCACTACCACATCCATGACTATAGTTTTAAATGGCAATTTATTTAGGGTTACCACCATATCTTTAATCAAACCAAGGCATTTTACTCTTTTAGAATCAAACGAGTACAAATATTTATAAAGTCTTGTTACTTCCAATCCGAAACTCTCTACCACTCCTTTCGGCATTAGGTTATGTGATGCTCCTGAGTCTAGTATAGCATTGTGGACCACCTTATCATGCACATTTAAACTCAAATAGAAAGGAGGGACTTCTTCACTTTCTAAATTTTCAACCTTTGACCCAAACGAAGTAGTAGGATTATCATCATTCAACTCTAAAATGTCAGATTGCCATTCCCCTTGACTTTTGACCATTTTTGTGATAGTATTTCTGTATTCGGTGTTTCTCAATAACTCATTAAATAGAACAGAGATTTTTAGCTTTGAAAGTTCATTTTGTAAATTAAATCCAGAACCAATTCTTTCCACATCGACTGGAGCCACTTGCTTCATTATTTTATCTCTTTGTACATCATTTTCAACCTCTTTATTTACATAAGACTCCTTTTGTAGTTCTTTTCCCCTTTCTACATTCAAAGAACTAGTGGAAGGCTGGTTTGGGTTTGCCTTCCCTTTATTTATGAGGACTTCTCTGTTTCTCAACCTGATTTTCCTCTGCACATCATCCATAGCATGTAAATAACCTCTTTGATATTGCTCTGTCTCTTTTCCAAATTCTTCATCCCCTCCTTCTTGTTCGAACATGTTATGTTCTTCTTCAGTAAGATATATCTCTGAATCCTGCTCTCCAAAAAGATGAATCTCATTTTCAGCGGGATCTTCTTCATCAGTGACATAATTCTCAGGAAATGGTGGACAGATTTGTTGTTCCTCCTGATTTCTTGGATTTCTCAGGTCTCTTTGTCGGTTTTGGGGAGGAACAGGAGGATTCGGTCTCCTGAAATTAGGATTCCTAATTTGAGGATCACCTTGTTCTCTAGTGAACCTCCTATTATCCATAGTTAATCTGTCCATCAACTTGGTTTTCAACATCATTTAAAATTTGATGTCATTAGTAGAAGAAGAAGCAGAAGGCAAATTTTCTTCATTTTTCCTCCTATCAATATCTCTATGTTTCATCTTTCCACTTGCCATCATATTTGCTTCTACTTCTAGAGTATCTGTAAACATGGCAGCAAGAGTTGTTGATTTTCTTTCCCTTAATGAAAAAGCGAAATCATTATCAAAAGCTCCAGCATAGTGTAATTTTGCTGCGGCCGTAGAAGGTTTAATATCCTCTGGAATGGAATTATAAACCCTCATGAATATGCTAGAAAATTCATAGACAGATTCGAAACCTCCTTTTTTGAGACTGTTATACTGAGATAAGAGCTGCAAAGGGTTCTATTTATCATCCCACCTATCTAGAAATGCACTTTGGAAAACCTAAAAATTCATTATAGACCCATTTGGAAAATCTTTAAACCATTTCTTTGCCTCACCTGACAAACTTTGGGCAAATAACCGCATTTTAACATCTGGATAATCAACTTCGTCTAGGTCAATGAAATTTTCAAACTTGGCAACATGTTGTTTTGCGGTTATGTCACCTTCTCCATCAAATAAAGAAATTCTTTGGGAATAATTATGAGGAAGATCATGTAATAAAGCAGACAAACGCAAGGGAGCAAATCTGGCTGCCATTGGTCTAGGTGGATTCACATGAACTGAAGAGCTTTGAGTATTTTGAGAGGTAAATGTTTCAACTTTCGTGGTTTGTTGTAAATATCTCCAGAGGGAATCCAACAAATAAGATTCTAACCTATGAGGATTAAACTCTGTATTCTTAAGGTCAGACTCAGATTTAGTTCTCAACAAACTCTTTCCAGCATTAACTTCCCATTCTGGATCAATATGAGAATCTTGAGATGATGATGCACCGAACAAAGGAAAACCTAACTTTTCTTTATTTTTTCTTCTAAATAACTTTTCTGGGTCTTCAAAACTTTTCAAGACTTCGATATCTAAGTTACCTCGTGTGTGTCTTCTCGAAGCCAGAATGACTCCTTAAGTTCTAAAAAAAGTTTTACAATGGAGTCGCCAGGGAAAATATACAACCTTTTCTACTGATAAAATTCATGTTTGCCCACAGAAATCTTTCCTCAACTCTGTCGTTCTCCCAGGGCAGATATGCACTTTCGTCCCTGGCAACGATGCCAATTTGTTAACACTCAGAATGTACCCAGGTTGTAAAGGTAACAACAAAACCACTTTAGAAAGAAACTGGTTTTTCTTCCAGAGAGGGATCTCTCAATACAGATTTAACAAGACCAAATATAAACCAACACTCAAAGATTTTTATAGATGGTTGAAACAACACATAACCATTGGGAAATGGAGTCACATACATACAAAGATATCACAAAGACATATACATGAGATTTATCAAAGGCAAGATAACCACTTCATCACAGTCATTCATTTAGTTCGGATGGAACAGAAGAGACAATGAACAGCCCATTAATACAGAGCATCAAAGATGAGTTCTATATTAACTTTAGTAGAAGAATATATAAAATATCTGAAACGATGATCAAAGCATAAACATTATGAATTCTAATCATTCAACACTTTGTTTCAGAAATGAAGAAAACAGAATGGAGTGGTACACTAGAAAACACAATCACATAAAGAAAGAAATACGGACTGTAATGTAAATGACACAGGAATATCTGATAATTATTATGCATTCGCTCTGTTATTCAAAAATATATGTCTTCAAAATCATTCAACAACAAGATGGGTTCCAACCTCCATCACATAAAATAGATGCACTTATATACATAAAAATGATTCATCTTCCAAGAATATTTATAACTGAATAACTGCTTAATTAAAGTCTTGTAACTATATTCCTAACTCCTAGGAATAAACTACTAGCGTCGATCCTAACAGATCATTAAGTTAAAATAACCTTGATAACATGGCCTCGTTCAAGCAGCTCCTCAGCGCGCAACACCTGTCTTCATGAATGAACTATATACTTCATTTTCCCGAATCTCTCTATGGTTGGCCATTGCTCCACGCTTGGAATATCATATTCGATCCTCCCGAATGGACACTTCCAGTTCCATGTAGGCTTCATATGACACTTTGGGCAATCCTCCCCTAATAATTAGGAACTTTTCTAATATTTCAAAGTCTTCTGTCAGCTTATCCACTATGACTTTCCTTGTCAACCCCTTTTCCAGATCGTCAAATTTAGAATGATCAATGCGGCTTTGTACCAACAGGTTGTGATAGTGTTCTTGAGAAAACATTCGTCCTTCTTCATCCCAAAAGGAAGGAAGCCTGTCCTCGAATAGTTCTTTGAAAACCTGCTTGAAGTTATTAACCTGCGAGACCATTTCATCAGCTTTATCCTATACTGTCTTCATTAGATGGTGTTTATGAATAAACCTTTTGGCCCACAGTACCATTGCTACTCTATCATTTACTCCTATATCATGCAATTTTTGGTATGTTAATGAATTTAGGAAGTTTAACGCATTCTGGGTTGTGGCAAGGGGTTTCCTCTCCATAGTTTAATTTACTAACTTCAGTCTCTGATTGGCCAGATTGATCAATATGCTTTGATCATCAATGAAATTTAAAAAGTGCCTGAATTTAGTCATTTCTATGGATAGTGTGTCCCAAATTATGTGTTTCGCCCTCTGGAGAGGACCCTTCTCGATGTTTCTTTCCCTCAATTCATTAAATTTCTTTTGTAGCTGATTTCTATCTTGCAATATTTTATTTTTATTCTCATTCACTTTGGCTAACTCGGACTTGATCTTTTCATTTTCCACCTTTAACTCTTTTACTTGTTCATCCTTTAGGCTGACCTAGGACATGGGTACTAACAAATCATCTGCAGAAAAATCATTTAATGCTTTCTCAATATTTACAATAGACAGGTCCTGATCAGTGGGAGTCTGACTCATCAATTCCTCCATGATCTCTTTTTCATCGTTTTGATCCTTTTTTAGCAGGGATATTTGCGATATCAGCTCACTCCGTTCTGTTTCCCATTTGTCTTTTTCCTCCTGTAACTTGATAGCTCTTCCTTTATGCTCCATCATCTCCTGGTGGATCTTATCCTTCTCTTCTTGTAATGTCAATAATTCGGATGATTGAACATCCTCTGTGCTTGGGATCTTTAACCTTTTCTTCAAAACCTGGAGGGCGTTGTCCTTTTCTTCCAACATTCTTTTGATTGCTTGGGTGTTATCTTTTTCACTTCCTGAACTAATGACGACTACTTGCAACTTTTTGATTTGAATGGCATTAGCTTTATTTTCAACTTTTTCATGTTTTAACTGAACCTCTAACTTGTCTACAAAAATTTGTAACTTATTGATTCTCATCATAGCTTGCAATAGATCTGAATAAATAATGTCACTGGTTTTCTTATGTAACTGAATCTTGTCTGGTACACTAATCTTGTCTAGCCTTACTTCCATTTCTGACATCTTTTTATCATTTACAATGGCCAATTTAAAGGTATGTCTTTCTATATCCCTAGTAGAAATCAAGGAGGTTTTTGGATTGTTTAAACTCCTTACCCGCGGGAGTAAATTCCTTGTCTCTTCCAGGGACTGTTTTCGTATCTCCACGTAACTGGCCATGAGATCCTCTTTGGACTTCAAAATTGGGCTTGATTCTGAATCATCTACACCTTTAAAAGAAAATTGATTTACTTGTACAGATTTTGTTGGAACTAAAGCAACTCTCTTTAACTCATCTGAAATCTCTTCACTTAAAACTCTACCAACTTGAAACAATTTTTCCTTTTTGTGTGACCCATCATCATCCACTTCCATGCTTTCAATTTCAGACAGACTCCTCTCAATCAAAATATTAGGACCCTCCGTCACTCGAGATACTGCAATGGGTACAACCCTTGCACTTTCATCAGATCTTGGAATTTCCGTAAAACAAAACAAATTGGTTGTCTCGCTCGGGCCTTCAACGACCTGGTGGTCAAATGGCTTGTTTTTGTTTTCCTGCTTTCTCAGGGAAATTATATGATGGGATCATAATTTACCTTTGGTTCTTTTTGAAATTCCATGCTTCCCAACAATTTTTCTATAAACATTAGGGCACCTTAATTTTTGAAAATAAAATAACCAACTTTGAGGGGGAATTTGACATTTGAATATTTTTTAAAGGCCCCAAAATGTTCTTCCTCTGAATGCAACCTTTGTCTCATAAACTCTAATGCAAAAATTCTGGGAGTAAGGAAAGCAGGTAACCTATAAGGCTCCCCAGTAAATCCATATATCCTCAAAACAGTGGAATCCTTAGATAGAAACCAATCTCCGACTCGATCCTCAGGTGAGGGTTGTATCATGCATTTCATCTCTTCTAATACCCAGGGTAATACTTCATCAAATAACATCTTGTAAATTTTTGACATGACTGAAGTGGCAAATTCAAACATGTTGATTTGCTTGGGAAAATCTGAAGAAAACATGGTGTTTAAAAACTGCAGTTCGATGACGTTTGAACACAACAACATGTTCAGTAAATAAGTCTGAAACTTGAAGAATCTGACCTTTGGGAATTCACTCAATTGAAGATGTATCCCTTCTGCCAAGTATTCATCAAGACTTAATACATGAACTGACTGAGACTCAGGACTCAATGAACTTATTTTTAATAGAAAACCCAGGATGACTTCATTTACGTGACAATCATCATCTAAACCCAAGACTTGACAAACTAAGGACACCACTAACTGAACTTCATCTCTGAAAATACAAACATGGTATGGCAGGAAAAGACCATCTAATGACTAACCCTCGTTCAATATGCTAGACAGGAATTTGCAACAGGCTTCGGTTCCACAATTTTTGTACAATTCAGCAAAAATGGACTCGTTTACAGGTTCACGACAGTTAGGGTAGTTGTTAGGCAAGTTTAGGTTTTCACGGATAACATTGGCATCAATTTTACAGAGTATCCTAGACGTAGACTGACTGACAATAACTCTCTGATAAGAGGAATAATTAACTGCGCACCACTCTGCGAATTCAGGGAAATGCAGTGTCTGTTTGATAGCAAAATAATATAAAAATGATTTGCAGGCATTTAGGATATCATTACCCTATGAATTATACTGCCACAACCTTTCTTTGCTGACTGATACACTTCCTACAGACAGGAAAGGGTCACACACTCCTCTGCCCCTATCCACCAGATACTCTTCTTTGTCATCCAAAATACAACTAAACCCTCCCAAATATTTTTCTTGGTCCATAATTCAGTCAATAATGGTAATTAGATGGATGAATTTTAGGCGTTTGAGCCTTACCTGTTACTGTGACTGTGTGTTACTGTGGCTACGTGTGTTCGAAATTGACTGTAGAGGTTGACGAGCACGCAGGTCCTTTTCATTCGTCCGGGGCCAATAAAATAATCCTTGAGCAAGTCAACTTTGTTTATATAGGACCCCACTCCGGAGGCCCCCCTTCGGCGGTTTCTACCAAACCGCTTTTACCTCCGGAATGCACCACGATCGACCATGTGTACCGTGGTTTCTATTCCGCTACCGCCCTTTACCTCCAACTACTGCGCAACTTTCTGCTCCGGATCCATCAACGAACATTGATCTATTTTACCTTTATTTCACAGCCATCAGATAAAACGACACGTACCCAATTCCGCCGGGCTCCTTCATTTTATCAAGCACTCAAGTCTACAGGGCGGAGTTCACAATGATCGTAGATTTCATCAAGCTGGATCGACGACCGTTGATCTTCACGTCTCATCAAACGTCTCGTATGTATTTATCCTTCTTGCATCTTTATAAAGCGGACATGTTATAGACCGTCGATTTCCATTTCCTTGCTTTGCACCATTGGATCCCGCGATGATTCATCATTTACTCGTCCTTTGTCACACCTCCATACCATAAAATTTTAACCAAAGTCTTACAAGCGGCCATTATCTTATCTCTTCTTCACTATGACCCCTTAAAGCCTCTGTTAGGTAGGGTTTTTAACAACCGGCTCCATCTGGGGATGATATCCTCCCCATGAGGTATCAAATAACTCATAGACCAGGTGCCTGTCTTTAATCTTTCCTAATAACTTCCAGAGAACTTATCTTTTGTTTTTCATAGATATATTATTTTTATTTTTAGAAAAGAATGGCACGTCGCCCGAACCTTAGGGCCTTCACCGCAGGTTTCAAATACATTTGGCCTACAATCCGTGTTGACTTTGTAAAGAAAAATAAGTATTTACAGACTATAATACAAATTTTACCCTCCTTCTTAGGACAGGTAATGTTTTAGATACCTTCCATTGACAGGGTTACTATCCAGAGAAACCCCATTCGGATACTCTAGCAAAAATGTGTTTTGTCCTGTATAACCAGCAACTACATAAGGAACTACCCACATATGATCAAATTTTCCATGTTTTTCTTCTTTAGGAGCATCCCACTTGAAGACCAAATCGTCAATCTGAAACTACTCTTCTTTGATTCTCCTGTCAAAAGTACTTTTCATTTTTTCCTGATGTAGCTGCACCTTGTCATAAGCCTTATTCATTTGCTCTTCCAACTCAATAATCTGATTTATTCTCCTTTGCATGTGATTTGGTTCTTCTTGCTAATCTTGAAAATATCTCATAACTGGAAAACCTAGCGATGCTGGAAAAACCACTTCACTTCCATACACCAGTTGGAATGGAGACATGCCAATCGCCCTTTTGGTACTAATCTTGTCATCCCATACAGCATACTTGAACTTGGTGTGCCAGGATCTTTTATTATCCTCTAACAGCTTCCTAATGATCCTTACTAAGCTTTTATTTGAAGATTCAGCTAACCCATTTCCCTGTGGATAATAGGCAGTTGAATGATTGAGGCTTATATGGTACTTATGATACAAATCAATCATTTTCTTAGATTTAAACGCAGCTGCATTGTCTGTTACTATTCTTCTGGGGCATCCAAATCGAGCCAATATATTTTCCTCAAGAAAATCCATGATTACAATTTCGGTGGCTGTTCTGGTGGGGATAGCTTAAATCCATTTTGTAAAATAATCGGTAGCTGTCAGAATCCATTTGTATTGTCCCGATAAATTGGGGTTTATTTCGCCAATAAAATCCAAACCCCACTGCTGGAAAGGAGCTTCTACTGTTATTGGATTCAAAGGGAGAGGAAGCACTTTCCTCTTTCCGTCAAAAATTTGGCATTGATGACACTTACTGGTTTCTTTATACACATCTAAAAATAATGTAGGCCAATAATAGCCTGCTCTTAGAATTTTGTTTGCAGTCACTTTCCAAGAATGATGTCCTCCACAATCCCCCTTATGAAATTCTTTGACTGTATATTGAGCTTCATTTTCTAAAAGACAGTTTAGTAACACGCCTCTGGGGTCCTTCCAATAAAGATACTAATTTAAAATACAAAATTTAGCAGCTTTCAATTTTATGGATCGAGCCCTTGACTTACTCAATCCTTTTGGCGCTTGTCAATTTCAAAGGACATATACAATACCAAAATAGCATGGAGACGCCACAAAATCAGCCATTATTTCCACTTTTGTATCTAACTGATTAGCTTGGTGAGATAGGAAATTAATTTGCAAAGCCTCACAATTTGAATTAGCCATCATTTTAGCTAATCCTTGTCCTTTAACCAACTTTGTGGATTTTATTTCTATATCGTACTCCAACAATGTAGCAATCCATTTCACTCTCCTGCCTTCTAGATCCAGTTGTGTCAAAATCCCTTTTACTACAGCGGTTGGAACATGTACAATTATATGCGAATGCAGAATATACACTCTGGAATCCTTCAATGCTTTGACTAAGGCATAAGCTTGTTTCTCCATAATGTCATATTTCAATTCTCCATCCCTCAACATTTTGCTAAAAAATGCTATGGGTTGTTCCAAATTCTCATCATTTTTCTGTAATAAAACTGCTGCTATAGTATATTCTGAAGCGTATGAAAATACTAAGAAATCTTTGGTAAAATCTGGACTCACCAACACAGGGGCCTCTGATATTTCTTTCTTGATTTCCCAAAAAGACTTTCTAGCTTCCGCATTCCATTTTATCTCATGACCCTTCTTCAACATATTTGTGATATTCATTAAGATCTCGGCAAAACTTGGCACAAACCTTCTCAAAAAATTTACTTTCCCCAAGAATGATTTTATCTCGTTTTTGCTTCTGGGTTCACCTACTTTCAAAATGGCACTCACCCTTTCAGGATCAATTTTTATTCCATCTTTTGATATTATATGGTCCAGCAACTTTCTTTCTTCCAATGCAAAATTGGACTTCTTTGGATTCAACGATATACCAAACTTCCTACACTTCATGAAAACTTTCTCTAAATGATGCATATGTTCTCTGTCAAATTTAGAATAGACTGTGATATCATCCATGTAGATCACTGCAAAATTCCCAATTTCCCCTGCAAAAGCAATGTCCATAGCTCGCTAAAAAGTAGCTCCTACATTCATTAAGCCAAAAGGCATCTTTGCATACATAAAAATGCCCCAAGGTGTAGTAAAGGCAGTTTTTCTTGATCTTCAAGTAATACTTTGATCTGGTTATAGCCAGAAAAACCGTCCAACATTGAAATTATTTGAGCTCCAACTACTTTCTGCAATATATGGTCCATCTTTGGCAGAGGATAACTATCCTTCATAGAGATTTTATTCAAGTTCCGAAAATCTATACACAGCCTGATTTCTACGTTCTTTTTTCTAACAAGAACCAGGTTTGCAACCCACTTTGGAAACCTTAGAGTGACAATGATCTTGGCATCAAATAAATTTTTAATTTCCCTCTCAATAATAGGAAGCAACTTAGGGTTTATCCTTCTGAGCTTCTGCTTGAAAGGTTTCTCTCCAGGCTTTATAGGAATAGTATGTTGTAGGATAGATGTATCATACTCCTTAAGGTCTTCATAACTCCAAGCGAATACATCAGTGTATTTTTTCATTAATTTCACATATTCTTCCGTCTCTTTTTCAGGCAATTTCTTAGATAATTTTATAATCTTAGGATTCTCTTCAGTGCCAATATTCAAATCTTCAACAGCATTCTCAACAAGATTTACTTTTGGATTTTTAGCAACATCGTTCTGATCAAAAAGTTTTTCCAAAGGAATCAAACCTCTTGGTATGAAATTATTTTTTAATTGAATAATATCTTTACCTCCTAGGGTCCCCTTTAACTTCTCAGCACCATTCCCTTCTTTCTCAAGCTCTTCATCATCTTGAATACTCTTGTCATTGTCATTTTCGATGTCAATAGGAGTATTCACAAATTCTCCTGAGAGTTATAGGAACCTTCTGATTTGCATGTCATCTTCGAACACCTGCCAATATTTAGAATTATCAGGAATAGACGGTCTATTCACAATTTTCACCTAGTATTCCCTCTGACTAGCAACAGGGGTTTCAAATTTTCCAGCGGCCACAGCTAAAGAATTAGCTACCAAATTCTCATGTCTGGGAACTACCTGAATTGTATGCTCTGTAAAGAAGTTACCAAACATATCCCATACTTCATTTCTATAAGCCCTCATCCGAGGATGCCTGGTTTGATAGCTCTCATTTACTTGATTTATCACTAACTCTGAATCTCCTAAGACCTTTATCCTTTGAGCTCCCAAATCTTTCAAAGCATGCAATCCCAATAATAAAGCTTCATATTCAGCCACATTATTTGTGCATTCAAATGTTAATTTATATGATAAAACTTTGAAATCCCAAAGAGGAGAAATTATATACACACCGGCCCCGACACCTATTTTTGCAGTAGATCCATCAAAGTAAATAATCCACTGGCCCTCCCTTTTTTGTTTCGCTTCCAAAGCATCATGTTCCATCACTTCCTTTTCCTTATTTTCCTCAGACTTCTTCTACGATGCCTCTTCTAAATCATGTGGGACAACATCATTAAAGAAAATAGAAGACCCCAAATCAGTATCAATAGCATATATGTGACGAATTTCAGGTTTATCTTGACTCCTTACTACATAAGGAGTTCTTTTTTCACTATATAATCTTCTGCTCCCATCTCGAACAGAAATTGTAGCATATGACATATCCATCTGCAAACTACCTTTCAACTTGGAATTCCAAGATCTTAACAATAGTACCCCGAACTTAGGTGGAATATCTGCCACTACCACATCCATGACTATAGTTTTAGATGGCAATTTATTTAGGGTTACCACCATATCTTTAATCAAACCAAGGCGTTTTACTCTTTTAGAATCAAACGAGTACAAATCTTTATAAAGTCTTGTTACTTCCAATCCCAAACTCTCTACCACTCCTTTCGGCATTAGGTTATGTGATGCTCCTGAGTCTAGCATAGCATTGTGGACCACCTTATCATGCACATTTAAACTCAAATAGAAAGGAGGGACTTCTTCACTTTCTAAATTTTCAACCTTTGACCCAAACGAAATAGCAGGATTATCATCGTTCAACTCTAAAATGTCAGATTGCCATTCCCCTTGACTTTTGACCATTTTTGTGATAGTATTTCTGTATTCGGTGTTTCTCAATAACTCATTAAATAGAACAGAGAATTTTAGCTTTGAAAGTTCATTTTGTAAATTAAAGCCAGAACCAATTCTTTCCACATCGACTGGAGCCACTTGCTTCATTATTTTATCTCTTTGTACATCATTTTCAACCTCTTTATTTACATAAGACTCTTTTTGTAGTTCTTTTCCCCTTTCTACATTCAAAGAACTAGTGGAAGGCTGGTTTGGGTTTGCCTTCCCTTTATTTATGAGGACTTCTCTGTTTCTCAACCTGATTTTCCTCTGCACATCATCCATAGCGTGTAAATAACCTCTTTGATATTGCTCTGTCTCGTTTCCAAATTCTTCATCCCCTCCTTCTTGTTCGAACATGTTATGTTCTTCTTCAGTAAGATATATCTCTGAATCCTTCTCTCCAAAAAGATGAATCTCATTTTCAGCAGGATCTTCTTCATCAGCGACATAATTCTCAGGAAATGGTGGACAGATTTGTTGTTCCTCCTGATTTCTTGGATTTCTCAGGTCTCTTTGTCGGTTTTGGGGAGGAACAAGAGGGTTCGGTCTCCTGAAATTAGGATTCCTAATTTGAGGATTAGCTTGTTCTCTATTGAACCTCCTATTATCCATAGCTAATCTATCCATCAACTTGGTTTTCAACATCATTTCAAATTTGATGTCATTAGTAGAAGAAGAAGCAGAAGAAAAATTTTCTTCATTTTTCCTCCTATCAATATCTCTATGTTTCATCTTTCCACTTGCCATCATATTTGCTTCTACTTCTAGAGCATCTGTAAACATGGCAGCAAGAGTTGCTGATTTTATTTCCCTTAATGAAAATGCGAAATCATTATCAAAAGCTCCAGCATAATGTAATTTGGATGCGGCCGTAGAAGGTTTAATATCCTCCGGAATGGAATTATAAACCCTCATGAATATGCTAGAAAATTCATAGACAGATTCGAAACCTCCTTTTTTGAGACTGTTATACTGAGATAAGAGCTGCAAAGGGTTCTGTTTATCATCCCACCTATCTAGAAATGCATTTTGGAAAACTTGAAAATTCATTATAGACCCATTTGGAAAATCTTTAAACCATTTCTTTGCCTCACCTGACAAACTTTGGGCAAATAACCATTTTTAACATCTGGATAATCAACTTCTTCTAGGTCAATGAAATCTTCAAACTTAGCAACATGTTGTTTTGCGGTTATGTCACCTTCTCCATCAAATAAATAAATTCTTTGGGAATAATTATGAGGAAGATCATGTAATAAAGCAGACAAACGCAAGGGAGCAAATCTGGCTGCCATTGGTCTAGGTGGATTCACATGAACTGAAGAGCTTTGAGTATTTTGAGAGGTAAATGTTTCAACTTTCGTGGTTTGTTGTAAATCTCTCCAGAGGAAATCCAACAAATAAGATTCTAACCTACGAGGATTAAACTCTGTATTCTTAAGGTCAAACTCAGATTTAGTTCTCAACAAACTCTTTCCAGCATTAACTTCCCATTATGGATCAATATGAGAATCTTGAGATGATGATGCACCAAACAAAGGAAAACCTAACTTTTCTTTATTTTTTCTTTTAAATAAATTTTATGGGTCTTCAAAACTTTTCAAGACTTCGATATCAGAGTTACCTCATGTGTGTCTTCTCGAAGCCAGAATGACTCCTTAAGTTCTAAAAAAAGTTTTACAATGGAATCGCCGGTGCAAATATACAACCTTTTCTACTGATAAAATTCATGTTTGCCCACAGAAATATTTCTTCAACTCTGTCATTCTCCCAGGGCAGATATGCACTTTCGTCCCCGGCAACAGCGCCAATTTGTTAACACTCAGAATGTACCCAGGTTGTAAAGGTAAATCCCAAAGGTAACAGCAAAACCACTTTAGAAAGAAACTGATTTTTCTTCCAGAAAGGGATTTCTCAATACAGATTTAACAAGACCAAATATAAACCAACACTCAAAGATTTTTATAGATGGTTGAAACAACACATAACCATTGGGCAATGGAGTCACATACATACAAAGATATCACAAAGACATATACATGAGATTTATCAAAGGCAAGATAACCACTTCATCACAGTCATTCATTTAGTTCGGATGGAACAGAAGAGACAATGAACAGCCCATTAATACAGAGCATCAAAGATGAGTTCTATATTAACTTTAGTAGAAGAATATATAAAATATCTGAAATGATGATCAGAGCATAAACATTATGAATTCTAATCATTCAACACTGTGTTTCAGAAATGAAGAAAACAGAATGGAGTGTTACACTGGAAAACACAATCACATAACGAAAGAAATACGGACTATAATGTAAATGACACAAGAATCTCTGATAATTATTAGGCATTCGCTCTGTTATTCAAAAATATATGTCTTCAAAATCATTCAACAACAAGATGGGTTCCAACCCCCATCACATAAAATAGATGCACTTATATACATAAAAATGATTCATCTTCCAAGAATATTTATAACTGAATAACTGCTTAATTAAAGTCTTGTAACTATATTCCTAACTCCTAAGAATAAACTACTAGCTTCGATCCTAACAGATCATTAAGTTAAAATCAACTTGATAACATGGCCTCATTCAAGCAGGTCCTCGGCGCGCAACACCTGTCTTCATGAATGAACTATATACTTCATTTTCCAAAATCTCTCTATGGCTCTCCATTGCTCCGCGCTTGGAATATCATATTCGATCATCTCTCGAATCGACACTTCCAGTTCCATGTAGGCTTCATATGACACTTTGGGCAATCCTCCCCTAATAATTAGGAACTTTTGTAATATTTCAAAGTCTTCTGTCAGCTTATCCACTATGACTTTCCCTGTCAACCCCTTTTCCAAATCGTCAAATTTAGAATGATCCATGCGGCTTTGTACCAACAGGTTGTGATAGTGTTCTTGAGAAAACATTCGTCCTTCTTCATCCCAAAAGGAAGGAAGCCTGTCCTCGAATAGTTCTTTGAAAACCTGCTTGAAGTTATTAACCTACGAGACCATTTCATCAGCTTTATCCTATACTGTCTTCATTAGATGGTGTTTATGAATAAACCTTTTGGCCCACAGTACCATTGCTACTCTGCCATTTACTCCTATATCATGCAATTTTTGGTATGTTAATGAATTTAGGAATTTTAACGCATTCTGGGCTGTGGCAAGGGGTTTCCTCTCCATAGTTTCATTTACTAACTTCAGTCTTTGATTGGCCAGATTGATCAATATGCTTTGATCATCAATGAAATTTAAAAAGTGCCTGAATTTAGTCATTTCTATGGATAGTGTGTCCCAAATTATGTGTTTCGCCCTCTGGAGAGGACCCTTCCCGATGTTTCTTTCCTTAAATTCATTAAATTTCTTTTCTAGCTGATTTCTATCTTGCAATATTTTATTTTTATTCTCATTCACTTTGGCTAACTCGGACTTGATCTTTTCATTTTCCACCTTTAACTCTTTTATTTCTTCATCCTTTAGGCTGACCTGGGACATGGGTACTAACAAATCATCTGCAGAAAAATCATTTAATGCTTTCTCAATATTTACAATAGACAGGTCCTGATCAGTGGGAGTCTGACTCATCAATTCCTCCATGATCTCTTTTTCATCGTTTTGATCCTTTTTCAGCAGGGAGATTTGCGATATCAGCTCACTCCGTTCTGTTTCCCATTTGTCTTTTTCCTCCTGTAATTTGACAGCTCTTCCTTTATGCTCCATCCACGGGGGCTTCACTTTTTGACCAATATCCTATCACGTTAGTTCATATTGTGGGTTTTAAAATTATAAAAAATTTAACCAATATATTGCAGGTATTAGGGGGGATGAGGGGTTTAAGGTGGGGGTGGGTAGGGTGGTTTATAAGGATTGAGGTATAAAAAGGGCTGGGGAGGAGGTTTTAAGTATTGGGAGGGGGTTTCAACAAAAAGAGTTTGGGTCAATATCGCTAGAAATTAAGGGTATTCTTTAATATCCCATGATCGCACGTGCTATGTGAGAGGTTCACTAAGTGAAGTCCTCATGGCTCCCTCATCTCCTGGTGGATCTTATCCTTCTCTTCTTGTAATGTCAATAATTCGGATGATTGAACATGCTCTGTGCTTGGGATCTTTAACCTTTTCTTCAAAACCTGGAGGGCGTTGTCCTTTTCTTCCAACATTCTTTTGATTGCTTGGGTGTTATCTTTTTCACTTCCTGAACTGATGACGTCTGCTTGCAACTTTTTGATTTGAATGGCATTAGCTTTATTTTCAACTTTTTCATGTTTTAACTAAACCTCTAACTTGTGTACCAAAATTTGTAACTTATTGATTCTCATCATAGCTTGCAATAGATCTGAATAAATAATGTCACTGGTTTGCTTATGTAACTGAATCTGGTCTGGTACACTAATCTTGTCTAGCCTTACTTCCATTTCTGACATCTTTTTATCATTTACCATGGCCAATTTAAAGGTATTTATTTCTATATCCCTGGTAGAAATCAATGAGGTTTTTGGATTGTTTAAACTCCTTACCCGCGGGAGTAAATTCCTTGTCTCTTCCAGGGACTGTTTTCGTTTCTCCACATAACTGGCCATGAGATCCTCTTTGGACTTGAAAATTGGGCTTGATTATGAATCATCTACACCTTTAAAAGAAAACTGATTTACTTGTACAGATTTTGTTGGAACTAAAGCAACTCTCTTTAAATCATCTGAAATCTCTTCACTTAAAACTCTACCAACTTGAAACAATTTTGCATTTTTGTGTGACCCATCCTCATCCACTTTCATGCTTTTAATTTCAGACAGACTCCTCTTAATCAAAATATTAGGACCCTCCATCACTTGAGATACTGCAACGGGTACAACACTTGCACTTTCATCAGATCTTGGGATTTCCGTAAAACGAAACAAATTGGATGTCTCGCTCAGGCCTTTAACGACCTGATTGTCAAATGGCTTGTTTTTGTTTGCCTTCTTTCTCAGGGAAATTATATTATGGGGATCATAATTTACCTTTGGTTCTTTTTGAAATTCCATGCTTCCCAACAATTTTTCTATAAACATTAGGGCACCTTTATTTTTGAAACTAAAAGAACCAACTTTGAGGGTGGAATTTGACATTTGAAGATTTTTTAAAGGCCCCGAAATATTCTTCCTCTGAATGCAACCTTTGTCTCATAAACTCTAATGCAAAAATTCTGGGAGTAAGGAAAGCAGGTAACCTATAAAGCTCCCCAGTAAATCCATATATCCTCAAAACAGTGGAATCCTTAGACAGAAACCAATCTCCGACTCGATCCTCAGGTGAGGGTTGCATCATGCATTTCATCTCTTCTAATACCCGGGGTAATACTTCATCAAACAACATCTTGTAAATTTCTGACATGACTGAATTGGAAAATTCAAATATGTTTATTTGCTTGGTCAAATCGGAAGAAAACATGGTGTTTAAAAACTGCAGTTCGGTGACGTTCGAACACAACAACATGTTCAGTAAATAAGTCTGAAACTTGAAGAATCTGACCTTTGGGAATTCACTCAATTGAAGATGTATCGCTTCTACCAAGTATTCATCAATACTGAATACATGAACTAACTGAGACTCAGGACTCAATGAAATTATTTTTAATAGAAAACCCAGAATGACTTCATTTACGTGACAATCGTCATCTAAACCCAAGACTTGACAAACTAAGGAGACCACTAACTGAACTTCATCTCTGAAAATACGAACATGGTATGGCGGGAAAAGACCATCTAATAACTGACCCTCATTCAAGATGTTGTACAGGAATCTGTAACGGGCTTCGGTTCCACAATTTTTGTACAATTCAGCAAGAATGGACTCGTTTACAGGTTCACGACAGTCAGGGTAGTTGTCAGGAAAGTTTAGTTTTTCACGGATAACATTGGCATCAATTTTACAGAGTATCCTAGACGTAGACTGACTGACAATAACTCTCTGAGAAGAGGAATAATTAACTGCGCACCACTCTGCGAATTCAGGGAAATGCAGTGTCTGTTCGATAGCAAAATAATATAAAAATGATTTGCAGGCATTTAGGATATCATTACCCTGCGAATTATACTGCCACAACCTTTCTTTGCTGACTGATACACTTCCTACGGACAGGAAAGGATCACACACTCCTCTGTCCCTATCCACCAGATACTCTTCTCTGTCATCCAAAATTCGACTAAACCCTCCCAAATGTTTTCCTTGGTCCATAATTCAGTCAATAATGGTAATTAGATGGATGAATTTCGGGCATTTGAGCCTTACCTATTACTGTGACTGCGTGTTACTGTGGCTACGTGTGTTCGAAATTGACTGTAGAGCTTGACGAGCACGCAGGTCCTTTTCATTCGTCCGGCGCCAATAAAATAATCCTTGAGCAAGTCAACTTTGTTTATATAGGACCCCACTCCGGAGGCCCCCCTTCGGCGGTTTCTACCAAACCGCTTTTACCTCTGGAATGCACCACGATCGACCACATGTACCGTGGTTTCTATTCCGCTACCGCCCTTTACCTCCAACTACCGCGCAACTTCTTGCTCCGGATCCATCAACGACCGTTGATCTATTTTACCTTTATTTCTCAGCCATCAGATAAAATGATACGTACCCAATTCCGTCGGGCTCCTTCATTTTATCAAGCGCGCAAGTCTACAAGGTGGAGTTCACAATGACCGTAGATTTCATCGAGCTGGATCGAAGACCGTTGATCTTCACATCTCATCAAACGTCTTGTATGTCTTTATCCTTCTTGCATCTTTATAAAGCGGACATGTTATAAACTATCGATTTCCATTTCCTTGCTTTGCACCATTGGATCCCGCGATGATTCATCGTTTACTCATCCTTTGTCACACCTCCATACCATAAAATTTTAACCAAAGTCTTACAAGCGGCCATTATCTTATCTCTTCTTCACTATGACCCCTTCGAGCCTCTGCTAGGTAGGGTTGTTAACAACTGGTTCTCCCATGGTCAGATGTAATTGTAGAGCCTTTCTAACATGGTGGCAGGCTGAGCCTCCCATGGTTAGATGTGATTGCTGAGCCTTTCTGACATGGTGGCAGGCTAAGCCTCCCATGGTCAAATGTAAGTGCAGATCCTTTCTGACATGGTGGCAGGCTCGGCCTCCCATGGTGAGATGTGAGTGCTGGGCCTTTCTGACATGGTGGTAGGCTGGGCCTCTCATGGTAAGATATAAGTGCTGGACAAGCCTTTCTGACATGGTGGTAGGATGGGCCTTCCATGTTCAGATGTGAGTGCTGGGCCTTTCTGACATGGTGGTAGGTTGGGCCTCCCATGGTCAGATGTGAGTGTTGGGCGTGCCATTCTGACATGGATGTTAGATGTGTTCCTCCCATGGTCAGATATAAGTGTTGGGCGGGAATTTTCAACATGGTGGAAGGTTGGGCCTCCCATGGTCAGATATAAGTGCTGAAGAAGATGAATACCTACATGGAGGCTAGGCCTACAACCAGCATGAAAAAGGGCTGGCTCTGTAGAACTTTCTATGACAAGTAGAATTGAGAGATAGCACCATTTGCTTGAGATAGTGGGCGCAGTGATGATCCAGCTTTGATGATGATCCAGTGACGAAGACTTGTGCTGATGAATTGTGTCAAGAGATTACCTTCCTAGTTAAGAGGGAGTGTTGATGTATTTATAACTTCAGAATGTATTCACTTGAATATCTTATATTGTACCCCCGATGTTCCTATCAGGAGAATCATTTGTATTTCATTGTACCCCGATGTTCCTATTGGGAGAGTCATTAATATAAGAAATTCATGTAAAGTCTTTAAGGTTAACCCTCCGTTGTAAGTCGAGGAAATAGTCCCCACAATTGAGTTGAGGTTAACCCTCCTTATTGATCAAGGGGGGATTCCCCACAGTTGTGGGGCACTAGGGTTATTAGACTCTCCTAGAGAAATCGGCCCTGGTAAGTAATTGTCAAGTCATAAATTAGTATAAATAGAGAGTGAGCCTCTCTATTTGAGAGACACACTCACCCAGCTATAGTGCATAGGTGAGAGAAGAGGATCTCACACAAGTGAGAGAGAGAACAACTGTTGGAGATCATCTTTCTGTCTTTGGGTTTTACTGCTGCCATTGGTGCTCATTCTATCTCTGAGGAAGTTATGGGGTTTTCTCCTTTAAGGTTTCCCCGAGGAAAATATTTGTGTCTATTGTCTCTTGTGATTGATTGTTGTGCATGTTATTCTCTCAGATAAGATCTTAAGATCATATTGCTTAAATGATAAAAATCTAACAACAATATGTCCTAGAGAGTCTTTCCATCTTGTCGCAGGATGTCCCATCTAAGATCATCATCTCGTCGCAGGATGAGAGTATCTTACCACCCCGTAGCAAGGTGTTAGAAGTGTAAGTCATCGGACAAGAACCAAGTCAGTATGATTATGTCCTGGACAAGTCATCATGGCACTCACTTCTGCCAAGTTATCATGGCACACACCACTGCCAAGTCATAATGGCACATATTGCTCCAAGTCATCATGGCACATATTGCTCCCTCTGTCACGAAGGTCATATTGATGTCAAGTCCATCTGATAATCTAGCCAAGTCATCATGGCACTGTCTACATCATCCTTCTTCATCTTTTGGAACACACTGCTCTCTCCATCACAGAGGTCATCTTGATGTCAAGTCCATCTGACAATCTGGCCAAGTCATCATGGCATTGCCAGCATCATCCTTCTTCAACTTCTGGAACACACTGCTCCCTCTGCCACGGAGGTCATCTTAATGCCAAGTCCATCTGGCAATCTTTAATACAATCATGTGAGGTTTAAGATAATTTGATTGCTTGTCTTCAACCTTGTCGAAAAAGTTGAAGTCTTCTTCAATGAGTCTTCATCACACGATATTTCCTACAGGTTAAATTCAAATGTATGATTAAAAACATTTCATAATTTCCAAACATATTAATAATGACACATTCTTATGCATAAACACATATGCAACTATCTTAGCCAATGCTTCAACACAACATTCATCCATATCCTGTATACATATGGTAACTTTCTAGATGTCTTCCATATCTACCAAAACATTATTAAGAGCGTGCACTACTCCCAACATGCCAGCTAAGACATTTCATTCTAAATAAGTAGCAATGGAATGTTGTACAACACCATAGTCCACTTACCCACCACACTCTAGCGTGCATAATACATTTCCTAAACCTATGAACATAAATATGTACACAACAGAGCAATATCATATAAGCAACTAGATATACAGAAAATGTTAATTCAAATACTTATGTTTTATTTGTTTGGTAGACTCCCTCTTGATTTTGACCAAGTTCGTCTTGTGTTTTTCTTTTTTCTTCATCTCCATCTGGATCTACAACTTCTCCTTTGACACAGTCTTCCAATTCATGCTCTTCTAGTATGAGAAGCACTCAAAAAGATTGCTTCAACTTGATGCTTGCTTCAATGCTTTTCTAAAAGACTGCTTCTAATGGACTCAGGGTTTGATAGAGAAACCATATTTTTTCAATTTTGGTGACTTGCATATCTAATTGGATAGAAATATACATATCCTCAAGGTGAGTTAAGCAATATACTTTTTTTTCCCAAATCTATGGACAAAACAACAAAATACTTGATGCCCTAGTTTCTTCAATTTTCTTATGTTGAATTGTCCGATCTTAATTTTGATGTATCTCTGGAATTTCTACTCCTCAAGGTTTGAAACTTCATCATGAGGTAGTTTGCTATGTGTTATGTCTGGCCTCATAAGTTAGAGCAAGATTGGTTTCACCAAGTGGAACTTTTGTTAAGTTTTCCAAAGTGACATGTTTATGGACTAGTTTAGTATAGAGAACTTGTACGGACTACCACATCTCACTACTTCAACTTAGGGTTTTGAAATTCGCAGCATAGAACCTAAAGTTTGTTCCCTTCTTGGAACATCTTACAAAATTCGATTTGGATCCTCCTAGACTAAGATATAACATTTCTCCCTAGGTCACATTTTTAAGACTGAATTCTAGAAGAGGTTGTAACCCTATTTTGGAGGGATCATATCTCCTAAAGCACAACAAATATGAGGTTGAAACTCATACATAAAGTAGATCATCATTTCATCTTCAACATATCAAAGTTTCATCTACTGATCCTTCACCAAAATTGAGTTATAGTGAAAATTCCCGGATGACTAGATTTTTCCTTCTAGGGTTTCAAGCGTAAAGCCCTAATTTCTAGTAATTGTTGTAGTAGTGTCACGGCTGCACAAAGACTTCTTTCAGGGTAGATATAATACCATGTTAATATTTTAATGGTTATACAAGAACTTTAAACATTTATCATCGTAACATTATAACCATATACAATAGGATCACTGAAAAAAAGACAAGCACAACAAGACAAAAGAACACGGATTTATCTTGGGAAACCCTCTTGGGAGAGAAAACCCAACAAAACTTCCTCAATATAGAATTTGACCAAGTTAAATGAACAAACCCAAGAATAGGACCAGCAACTTTCTCTCTCCAGGGAACCTCCTCCCTCACACTCTTGCAACTTACTTGTGTGAGAGACGTGTCTAAATGAGGTAGGCACCTCACCTATTTATACTCATCAAGTGAGTGACATAATTACCTAGCTAGGTTGGCCTAGTTCTTTAATTAGGGTCGACCTAGCTAGGAAGACTCAAAATAACATTTATAAAATATTTTTGTAGGTACTATTGACCTGACTTAAAACAAAGGTTTTACCTCAAGACTTTTACATGACCAATTACATCAATGACATCTCCCGAATGAGAAACAATAAAGGTACAATAAAAATACAATAGACTATCTTCCGAAGTTACATTTCTTTAACATTTTTAGGGAATCTCATAATTCTCTCTCCATATTCTTTCGATTCCTAGACCATAAATGCATTGCTCTATATATTTGAGAGGCTCTCATCCTATCTAACCACTAGCTCTCAGACCAATCACTTTGTTCTTTTTAGTTCTTGCTTTAGATAGTCGCACCAAGAGGCAGACCAATAGTAGCACTTCTTCAAACATTAGATCCATGAGGACCAAGGAGACCATTTGGGCTCAACCAGGGAGTACCTTACGAAGGTGTCATCTTAGATCTAGAGATAGTTCACACAATATAGGCAAACAAGGGGCTTCCTTCATATCTCAACATGGCTACCTTAACTAGGCAGCAAAACATATCACAGACCATATTTTCCAGCGCTTCTAGATCCTCCAATCAATCATCTATCATTAGTTTCTTCTCTTTGGCCTTAGATGTTAGGAGTGGGAGCATCGGAGGTGGTTGATCAACACCCCAAAAGCGAGACATTATCTCCCCCGCTTACGAAAGGAGTTATTCTTAGGTTCCATGCAGTACTTGCATATTTCTACATCACCAATATGTTCTTTTGTGTCATTGTACTAGACTACAAATTTTATCTAGTATACCATGGTTTAGAATCTAGACCTAATTTTAAACTTGCTGCTTTATATACATATTATAAGAGCATCCTTTGAACTCCCATTTTGTATTCACACTATTGTACTTAGCCGTCCCTTTGACCTATTTGTGGTCATCTTGTTGGCCTTGACATCCATTGTGCCCTAGATTTTCTTGTCCAACAACTCTATTTGTAATTTTATACAATCTCGATTTGTAATTTTATACAATCTTATTTTGTTTCCTTCTGGCCTTCTCGTCGGGTCAATCTGGAGATATTTCTATTAACCCTGAAAAGTGGAGTAATCTCTCTCCTATCTATTGTTTTTCCTTTCCTTTTGTTACGATTTTCCTCTGCTTCCAATGCATACAAGAAGATCTCATGTACAAAACATCTTCATTCTTGCAGCCCAAATAAAGCATTAAGTTCACAAGGCCTTGCTGGCCTAAACAAAAGATTGTTGCAAGTTGAATGAAGTCACGAAAGAATTCTCAAAGAGCTGCAAGAAGATATGGTAACAATGAATGGTAAGTTGATCAGGATTAAGGAAGCAGTCATCCGTACAAGACACAGTTTACAAGAAACGTAGAGACTGACTATGGCAGCATGGAATTGAAGTAGGCAATTTCAGACCCTATTAAAGAACAGATACCTAGCCCTGTGATCATCGAGGAAGGTAGCCGCCTCAACTTGAAGCTACCAAAGAATCAAGACCTTGCCGGTAAAGCCTAACATACAAATATCTCTCTGATCAAATACATGATGAATGTTCCATCTACTGTCACAAAACTTAAGTTTATAGTATTTGTTTATTTTGAAATCTTTTTATTAATTTTCAAGCAAAATGTTATAGTGGCTGAATAGGGCATAAGATATATCAGTGCAATGGCTTGTTTAATAGGGTCTTACGAAAAACGTATTGCTATTCATAAAGGGCATCGCTGGCTTTTGATGCCAAATTAAATTTTATAATCAATACAGTCAATACCTCAGAAAGAGGAAGTGTATGATCTTATAAAAATCTTCTATTTTCCAAATAAAAATAGAAAAAACTTGAGCTTGTATCCTTGATGAAATTTGGAGAGAAAAATCTAATCAAAATGTAGAAACTTCTCGCAGGCTGATAGAAGTAGGCACCTCGTGAAAAGCTGCGCAAGAGACAAACCTCCACAAGAAAGTGCTTGTGAAGGGTGGAGGAACATGTATAAGGCTGGATGTGTTGAACTTGTGCAATATATGCTTCGTTTCCCATAAAAGCAACCTTAGGTTTGTACATATTTTTGTTTCAAAAGTTCATTTTCCATGGATACTGCTAGAACTTGGTGCAATTCATAAATAATCCTCCACTTTGGCTTTGTCGTGTTTTCAATTTACCTTACATGTCACATAAAACTTAAAAAGCTAACAAATAATAAAGATCTTACATATGTGATTAGAATTTCTTTGAACATAACGTTGAATATTAGGAGACTATCTTGTAAATGCAGAGAGAATTTCCACCTCTAGATGCAAAAATAACAAGTGGAATAAGCAACAAAGTTGCTTAGTACCTGCCTCCTAAGAAGAGATTGAAAATATATAGCAATAGGATAATTTTGCTATAAAAATATATGATAAAACAAATATAATTACAATTTGAAAGAAATTAAAACAAAAATGAATTAAAAAATGTCCATTTAAATACGATATAGGTTATTGCAATGTCGCATAAAACAAGCATATTCAAGCTTCCTTACATACTTCTAGTAATATTCTTGACTTATGTTATAAAAATATGCAAGTTTCTTTATAGACTAGCATAAATAGGAAATGAGAAATAATAGCTTATAAGACTATAAATTAATATCATTGTTATGAGAATAGTTTATTTATATTTTATTATAAATTTATATTGTTATACAAATATGCAATTTTTTTTTAGAGACTAGCATAAATAGGAAATCAACAGAATTCAAGGCTTCTTGAACACAGTCGCCATTTTACGATTTTACCTTTCAACATTTTTCTGTGATTCTAGTTCATATTTTTCCACCCAAATTCTACACAAAACTTACAGGGTTGAAAATCTCTGTCTTCTTTTGAGGGAATGAGCTCTTCCAGGGATGGCATGGCTGTGAATCATAACTGATGGAATTAGTAGACGTTGATCTGGTTCTCCCAGAGATATTGAAACAGTGACAACTTTATGGAATTTTTAGTTCCTCATCATCAAGCAAACACGGGAAGCGCATGGCACATACCAGTAGATTCCGTTACCTGAATTTGTTTGGATGTCAAAAAAACAAATTGTCGCAGGGCCATGGTTTGGCACAATAGAATATGTAAGTTGCCATGTAACATCGGGGAAAATGTTAATTATTGGCTAAGGAAACAGCTATCGACTAAATTGACCGACAAGAATGTAAAAGCTAAGACTCTTTAATTAATTGGATCTGAATACGAATATGACACGTGTGCGTGGAATGCAAGAAATTGTTCTGTTGACCTACTTCTCTGGAACTTTCATGACACGGTATTTCGCTTTTGTGCACATTTTAGGGTTAACTAGCCAGCTAGAGAATGCTCTAAAGAAAGAGCCTGGCCTGCTAGGGTTCAAGAAGAAAAGAAACAAGGACGCAACCGGCCAAATTAGAACACATGGGGTTTAATCGAGTACCTAACGAGTCAAATTATAACCCTTAGGGTTTGTAACAAAAACAGAATGTGGTCGTGCCAAGCAAGCAATTGTGTTTTCTTTAGGGTTTGTGCTGGTGGCCAGCGACGTGTAAGAATGGAGGATTGAGATAAAATGATTCGTCGTGGAGTTCCAGTACTATTTGTAGTTCTATTTATCTCTTGGTTAATGTATGTAATTATATTTTAATTTCACAACAATTTAATGTGAATGTGAAAAGTTAAAAATATAGATTATCAGATCTTCCCTCCATCATTCTCCAAGCAAATCTCAACCGACTTTGTCCATCTTCTTGCCTTCGTCCTCTTCCTCTATATTCCTGGGAATAAAATTATTTATCTCTTGTTAACACTCTAGTTCAAATATTTTAGAAATAAAGGTTTAGTTAGAATTCACATGTTGTTTTATGCCTTGGTATAGTTGTTTGTGAAATATAAAGTGTTGTTTCTACAATGATGATTACATTTTTGAACAAATGTAAGCACTCAATGTAGCCTAGTATCAACTTGAGCATTGATTAGACATTGTAAACTACTCACAAGTTAAGTATAATGCCTCGATAGGCCTTGTTGATTTTCTCTCTCAAATATGGTCATGTCAAATATAAGGGAATCCTAATTGTTCATTTTCAATCATTTCTACTTAAAAATAGTAAAATCGTATATAGGGTCACCAAAATTGAGGCCTTTAAGTTGAAAGTGACCACAAAGGAAAATTCTCCTACATCGGCACTTAAGGTGTGCCATCCACCACATACTCAAAGTTCAACCTTGATGCTCGAGAATTCTACACACTCGTCCTTATGGATGGCTACAATCTTCCATCATCACATCTCCTCTCCTTGTAAAGATGAGGAAAATGTGCATACATTGCTTGCATCAATGATAAATTGGCATCGCTATAAGGCTATCACGAGATATGCAACATCGCTACTCTCTCATGCCTATATAGGAATGCATGTCCAAGAGCTTATCATATGTCTATGACAATCCTACCAACCTCATTACTTGCTCTAGAGATGACTA
>LPNX010992581.1:260796-309569 GCA_001517045.1 Pseudotsuga menziesii
CTGAGTATAACTGGCGTGGTGGCCGCTAGAATCATCGTGGACATGAAATTTAACTTTAAATTGAATAATTATGCGAGAGACGATCCTGGTTTCGCCAAGCTTCCCAGCGTTCTGCTAGACCGGCTGCATATACCACGCCGATCGTCGACCTTGCCGGTTTTCCAAGTAGCTCCGCATATAATTTTTATCTTTTTAATTTTATTATTATGGCGTCAACTTGCCACAACTCAAATCCAGATACCAAATCCCAAAGCTGACATCATCTTCTATCCACCAATCAGCTGTTTACAAAATTAGTTTTTTAACAAAATTAAAAAAAATATTTTACAAACCCCTAAGTCATACTTTGCAAAACAGGTTTTGATTTTTTAAAACTGCCTCAAAAAACACCAAAATCAAAGGAGTTTGACTTGTGATAGATTACAATTTACCTGCTGAGGCAGGTATAAAAATAAGGTGACTACCATAACTTTACCCTTGCTATGATGTCTTATGTTATGCTTTTAAATATTTTTCTGGCTCATTAACAACAAAAGTTGCACCTCAACGCTTAAATAGTTTGAACCTGTAGATTTGATGTTGGTATATTATCCTATGTACAAACAAGGACTCTCTGGAAGTTTACTACAACAATGGTTGTAAGTTGTAACCCTAAACGCCTTTTCATTAGCTTGAACAACTAAGCAATGGAACAACTCGTTTCACTTATGTTTCCAAGATAAAAAAAACTCTTTATTGATAGCATGCTTCACCCTCATCTTCAAAGGGTGGCAACAACACAAAATTATATAACATGACACACGGTGCCTCCTACTACGGGCCTCCTAAAGTCTCCAAATTGGCAAATTGTCCCCTTTCCCGTCCTTGGTATCCACTGTGCCCTAGATTTTCTTGTCCAACAACTCTATTTGTAATTTTAAACCATGTTCTTTTGTTTCCTTCTGGTCTTCTGCTCAGGTCAATCTGGAGATATTTCTTTTAACCCTGAAACATTGGAGTAATCACTCTCCTATCTATCTTTTAAGTTTTTTCCTTTCCTTTTGTTACAATTTTCCTCTGCTTCCAATACATACAAGAAGACCTTACATACAGTATGTAGTTTCAACATTGCCATCTCATCTTGGATCTGAAAATGCAGCCCTTTAAGTTATTTGATTGCAAACTGATCTTCGGATACATGCATGTTCGTTCTAATTTGCAGTTACCTGATCTTCTTTGTATACTCTTGCACTAACAAGACCTTTTGTTCTAAATTATAAAATTGCTCGAACAGGGTCTGATGATTGTTTGAGGATAGAATTTGACCTCTAGTATATTTTCCCAATATCTGATTTTATCCTTGCCTTGACTTGCCCTATTTTTCTGCAAATGGTCCAACCATAAGTCTGGATGGTAGCTATATTCTCCATGTCAAAAAATTACTCAAGCTCTTGAACCCAATCTATCAAAGCATTTGAAGCTCAAACTTCCTGGAAATTCTGATTCCTCCAACATTTTATTGGAGCTCCTTATGTTGATATAGTTTCCATGAACATCTTTGTTGGGTCATGTTCTCGGTTTGAGTAGCTTCAACACTCATTTCTCCATCTTCAAAATCACCAAATCTTAATCTCCTCTTTATGGCCACTAACCTTCGATAAAACTCGTCAGCCATATACCTTCAATGATCTGCCTTCCTCTTCTTCCCGAACCAAAAACAAACTCTCTTACTCACACACATTGCTTTGATGATACCAACCCGATTCAGCAACAACTAAAATTCCTTCATGCTTTTCCATAGATAATGTTGCCTAATCTTTCACCTGCAACAAACGGCAATAGACAACCACTGTGTTCTACGCAAACCAATGCTAGAGGCAAGGAAAGTTAACAAAATGAGATAGAGACGGTAGAAAGATTTGACATCATTTGAGGTTTCAAAAACTCTAATTTATTACGCACTGCATCCAAAAAAATAAAAAACCTTTCGAAACAGAAGAAAGTTCCCCTAATACTGATGCACTGCATGCGAAAAACATGCTACATAACAAGAATATTTACATTAAAGGTTAACAGCAAAAATAATCTTCCCATTTAGGTTTGCATCAAAAGCTTGCCGCTGTTGTGGGTTTAAGGAGAACTATTTACATATGACATTGCTTGTTAATGATGCAGCCTGTTTGCATATAAAGCCGGTTTTTTATGATATTCTAAAACTGGTTGGATTTCATGAACTTACTCCTGATGTACACTGAAAGTCTGAAACCTGAAACTCCATTTCCATCGGCAATATACCCACTTAATCTGACAAGATGTAATAATCTTCAAATTTCTCCCTAACCAAAGCACTGACTTGTAAAATCATACGACTTAGCAAAATACTTTTCCCTTAATGGTCAATCCAGATTTTCACAATATCTACCTTGGATGGGCCGACATAGCCCAAAATGCAAGACATGTACGATGCCCCAAATATCAAAGAGCTGGTGGCATAGGTTTGATCTAGTCATTAACTCAAAACCCGTCTTATTTTGACCCTCTTTTCAGCTTCTGTGAGCGCCCAAGGAACACGTCTGATATATCCAACTTCCCTGCATGCTTCATCTTTGCTGCAAGTTCTTCAAATATATTAGGTCTTCCCGCTCTTGAAAAATCGGCACGGAATTTGTCGTAATCAATCATGCTTTCTATATGGGCGCAAGCCTCCTCAGATCTGCCTTCCCTGATCAGCCCTCCAATGAACACAATGTAAGAATTAACATCAGGACAGCAGCCGTTCCGAGCCATTTGATCCCGTATAGCAAAACCCATCTCAGGGTTCCGTGCACGGAAATACAATTTCATCAGCATGTTGTAGGTGTGAATGGTAGGTTGAAACCCACATTGGGTCATCTTCTCGAAAAATTTAGTGGCTTCATCTGGTTTGTGAAGAACCATCATCACTTTGATAAGAGCATTATAAGACCGGCAGTCAAGACGAATCCCTTTCTCTTTTATTTCCTGTAACAACCCATAAGCCTTATCCAACTTCTTCGTATTGCCATAACCAGTGATCAAACAAGTGTAAACGGCAGTATCAAGCGGGCAGCCATTTTCGTGCATTTCAGCAAAGAATTTCGAGGCTTCCTCCATCTTCTGTAATTTGGAAAGGGCCCAAATAACAGTAGCGTAGCTTTTAGAATTAGGATAAGGACCATTGGTTTTCATCAATTCAAAAAGCTTCAGAGCCAGATCCTCCTTTCCACCCTTAAAGAGACCACCCAACATAATGTTGTGGGTGACAAGATCAGGCTTGAATCCCTCATCAAGCATCTCAATCCACAGTTTCCCTGCCTTTATCAGATTCTTCGCATCACACCATCCCGATATAAGTACGGTATAAGTCTTCGTCGCATTAGGAGGAAATCTTCCCCTAATTCTTTCAAACAGCATTTGGGCTTCCTTTGCTAGTTTAGCCTGGCCAAAAGAATCCAACAGAAAGTTAAAAGCATTGATATTGACCTTGAGATCATACCTTTCCATTATATCAAAGATCTGTACAGCCTTCTTCATCTCCCTGGCAGCTGCAAAGGCCTTGATGACGATCTCGAAGGTCTGAATGTTCAGAACAGATCCCATCTTGCGCATCTCTTTCAAAAGCTCCAACATTGTCACGAACTGCTTCGTTTTGGCCAAGATACTCATCATGGTATTACAAGTCAGCGAATTGTGTGAAAAACCCACCTGCTGCCCTGCCCTATTGAAGAGCCTGAAGGCTGGTTTCCTGGCATGAGAGAACCTGATCAATACATGAAAAACTAATGAATGAGAAAGCTTTACATCAGTTTGGTCAAGAACTGCTTCCATGTTCCGATCCGATGCAAAGAGATCCTCCACTACATTATACACTCTCTCAACTTCCATTAAATCAACAGCAGTGTGATCAGAATGCTCATATATTACCAGATTGTTTCCTTCATTCTTTTCAATAACCTGATGACCATCATCATCTTCTTCTTCTTCGTCTTCACTCTCGTTCTTCTCTGGCGCAGTATTTATATCAAGGGACCGTCTCCTTGAAGCCCAACTTCTATTGGGCACCCAAACCTAGGGCCTTAAACTCCAAACCCACATTTTCTCCGGCGAAAGATTTTTGCAATTTTGTGCAGCGATGGTCGACAGAAAATGTTTAGCTTGGACAACAGTACTGCGGAAACAATTATGAGGACGATTATTATGAGTACCAGACATGGGAAAAGAAGAACCACAACAAACGCACATTTGCCTCCCACAAGCTCGTCCTTCTCCTCTTCCTCGATTTGCAGGGCGGTTTCTGTTGTTGCAGCAGTTGACATCGTTGCAGGGATTCAAAGAAGAGATATTGGAGTCGAAATTTGAAGGGTCTACTGCAAAATGTGATAACCCAACTGTGGTTTTGGATCTCTTCTTTATACAGGAAAGTATTGAGACTCTCCTGCCCATGCCGATGGCAGTACAGTGAAAAACAAGTATGAAAAACTCAACCCTTATGCCCCTTAAAGTTCTAGAACTAGAATGATAGGCTACTGAATTGCATCGTGGCCAGGATGGGTTTGTTGGCATTATTACCAGTATCATTCCAAAAGTTTAATTGGCATGAAGCTGTTCTGTACCGCAAGTTCTTTTTCAAGTGTGGTAAATGGGGTTTTTGCAGACGAGAGAGGCTCTTGTGTTTTTTTCCTGGTCCGAGTTCCGATGCATTAGAGGTGTACAATAAATTTGATTGGGGTAAGTATTTACTTAGTTGATAGCATCTTCCCATTCTTCCCATTAAAAGAAATCTTATATCTTTCAAATTAGTAATAAATGTTGGTAGCATCTTTCCATTAAGTTCATTGGTTGTTGCTTGGGTTGTTGGGAGGAACAAATGTTATCCTTTCCACTAAGGTTCAATTTTTATAAGTGACATGTATGCTTGAGCCACCATGAATTTGTGAATTATGAATGAATGTAATGGTGAACAACCTCTTATCGCTTTAAAATAAAAATATATATATATTCATTAAAGTTATTCTCCTTGTCTTGTTGGTAAAGTTAATTATTATATTTTATATAAGATGAAATTAAGTTGAAGATACCATTTCTAAATGGTATCTTAAAAGTAAATGCAACTCGTTATTGTTATGTTACAAGGTATTAGCAGAAAAACCAAGGTTTGTGGAATAAGCAAGTACAAGGTTTGTGGAATAAGCAAGTACAGTGAAAGAATAGGTTCTAGGTTGTTTGAGGCTAGCTCGAAAATGAAAGTTGCAGTGCACTTATTCTTACTCTTATTTGCAAGCAAGTAAGTCTTGAAGTCTATACAAAGCAAGAGTGTTTCACTCATGGTGGCGGGTATGGTGGGCATGTTCATGTCTGGAGCGTTGACCCCTCCCTGGAGAGGTGCTCTCTCTAATCGATGATAGGGTTTCATTGACTGGCCGACTACTCATTCTAACAACGGTTTGTTTTTTTCTCTGCCGTGAACGTTTCTCTTTCTGAATGTGGGAGCACCCGTTGAGTCTCCCATCTGTTGTCTTTTGTCTCTTTTACATCGAGTTCGTCGTCCCAGCAAAGGAATTAGTACCAACCATGCTTTAAAAAAGTGGGAAGTTTTGTTTTGCTACTTGGGTTTTCTCTTTTTTTTTTCCTAGATGTTTGTTGCCTCGTTGTATGCTCGTAATTGCTACCGTGATATTCGATGTTGGGACTTCTGTGTTTTATGCTTTTGGGTAACGAAGCCCCAGAGTTTCCTAGGGTTTATAGTTGACCTTTGGAAGGGGTCTCTTTGGGGCTTCGGGTTTAAGGTATTGTTTTTCATTATCTTTTTAACTATTGTTGTCGGTCTGGAATTCTTCGTTGAGACCCTTTCTAGCTGACGCGGTTTCCTCGAAGTTGGTTAGTGTTTCTTTCGAATTCTTCTATTCGGTTTTGTTCGCTAAAGGGTTTTCTTAATGCTCTGGACGTGGTTTATGGGTCTTATCGTTGCTTCCTTGTGTTGGTAGTTTTAGGGATTATTTCCTTGTTTTTTCACCTAAGTCTAGTTTTAGGGTTTGCGGGTCGATTTTTCGGCTCACTTTATGTTGCGGTCTTCTCCCTTATGGGCATTATGGCTCTTAACCAGCCTATCTCTTCAAGGGAAGGGTCAGGGCAGCCTCAGAGACACGTCCCTTCCTCTTTTCGTTCTCGACGAAAAACCAAAGCTATTAAGGCTCTTGAAGCGAAATGTAGCTTTGTTCTAGGAAAGGATGTGTACATAAATAAAGTGGAAGCCCTTTGCTGCAAATCCCTAGTGGGGTGTTTGGAATACTGTAGTATGAATAAAGGAGAGTGGGTGGATTGGGCTACGCTTCATTGGAAGCCTTTACTTGACTACATTTCGACTATCAGTCTCTTGTCAAACATGTGGTTGGTCTTTGTTTTTTTGGATAACAAGGATCCTTCATTAATTCTGGGCTATCTTTGGACTATAGGCAAGGGATCTATGGTGCTCAGTTGTTGGCACACTAGCTTCGATCTGCTTCGGGAGCGTGTTATCAAGCATCACTTATGGGTTCTTCTCCCGGCACTCCCCTTACCGCTTTGGAACATAATTCTTTTGGTGGGTATCGTGAATTCCTTGGGTCGCTTCGTGGCTGTGGAGGATAATTTTCTTCACAACTTTGACAAATGAATAGCTCGGGTTCTGGTTGAACTTGATGTCTCATGCGGTCTTTTGGCGGAGATTGACATTATTTGCAACAAAATGATTATCATCCAAAAGCTTGATTACTTGAATGCTCCGTTTTGATGCAACTTTTGCCACGAGACGGGTCACCTCAGATGCCCGTGCCCCTCTCTTCTGCATGGTCGGTCTTAGAGGAGGGTGGTTCATCTTTCTAGTTCGCCTCCTATTTCAGTTACATCCATTGACGACCCTTCTTCTCTAACTCCTGAAGGTATGTATGTCTCTGTCTCACCCATTAATTATGAATATTTAACGAAAGGTGAACTCCTCTTTATTGAAGATGTGAAGAATTTAGCTAGCTACACCAAGGTTAATTATGTATTGTCCTTGATGGATCATGGTCTTCAGTCGGATGTGGGTGGGCCAGCCTCTGAGTGTGATGATCGTCTGCCTCATCCGATCGCTCCTTATTTAGACCAAGATAAATCAGCTCTCTTGGCCTCTGTAAGTGCTTCTTGCTTGCCTGGTGTGGACTCTGTTAACGTTTCTCTCGCAATCCATGCCGGCAATGTCTTTCCTCCTATGTTGAATCCCATCGTATCAGTGTCTTCTTTGACTAGTGTTGAAACCCCTCTTGTTTCCAGGGATGACTTTCCTGATCCTCTTTCTGGTGCTCCCTCTACACCTATCTCTTGTGTTACCAAGCCTGAAATCCCTCAGGATTTTCCTTCCTTTGGAAATCTAACCCTCTTGAGTTCTCTATCCATTTTCTCTAATAAAACCCCCCTTTCCCCCTCAACCCTCCCTCTTGATTCCATCATATTTGAGAATGTCACTATCTGTAGGACTAGAAAACCTAAATCTTCTTTGTTAGTCGAGGTTACGGGAAGCTTAGAATCTTTTACTCCTCTGTCAATTAGGATCAAGGATGTGGCCAAGGCCTACTCTCCTTCACTCAGTCCCTCCTCTTCTCGGGTGCTTAGAGTAGCGTCGCCCATTGTTTTGGGTTCATCGTGAAGCTCCTCTCCTTAAACATTCGTGGGTTTGGAAGGATTACCAAATTAAAATCCCTTTGGTTACTGCTTTTGGACTTAAATTCAGATATGATATTCTTTCCAGAATTGATGTGTGATCACTATCAAGCTCTCATTTCGTTCACTAAACTTAAACCTAGTTGGGATTTTTGTGCTATTGGATCCAATGGTCTCTCGGGGGGTTTATTAACAGGGTGGAACCCCTTGGCTTCCCGATGCAAAGACTTTATCTCTTTATCTCTTGTGCAGGAATTCTTGTAAAAGATAGATTTTGGGGTCTTAACTCTGAACTTTATGTACTCAACTGCTATGATCCATATCAAAATAGGGAATTTTTTTGGAATAATGTTGTTGCGAGGGGGATTTTTTATCTTCCCAATCTGCTTATTAAAGGGGACTTTAATTTCACACTTTTTGATGCTGATATTTGGGGCTCTAAGGCGCACATAGACCCTTTGGCTTCTTTCTTTTCTCAACTTCTGGTTAGCACCAATCTAGTGGATCTTTCCCCTTCTTGTCCAAAACCGACCTGGCATAATGGTCATGTTGGGGTCGATGGCATCAACAAAAGACTGGATCGATTCTTGGCTTCTGGCCTTGTGTTGCCTCTATTTCATAGATATAGAACTTGGTCCCATCCCTCAGAAATTATGATCACTTTTCGATCTGCATGGAATGGGATGATTTTACCTTCATGCACTCGTATCCATTTAAATTCAATCGTGCTTGGTTACTGGAAGAAGACTTTTCTCAGATTGTGGGAAATTCTTGGCTATTCGAGGCACCCTTATTAGTTGATGATGATATGTCTCACTTGGTCTTCAAGCTTAAAATACTTAAAGGAGTGTGTAACACCCCGGTTTTGACCCCATTGCATTAATGTATGTGATGTAAATATTATATCGAATCATGACAATGAACTCAAGGCCAAGGCCCTGTCATTGATTGATGCTTGTTATATAGGTGATCATGGTTGATGCCTTTGGTTTCTATGCTAAGTGGAGCCCGCTTGTAAACATCATGTAAATATGCAATATAATGAAAACCCATAGCCCAGCTATATCAATGCAATGAATAATGAGATGGGGGCATGATTTTCCTAAGGATAAAGGGGTGGGAATGTTAACCTTGAACCTGTTTGGGGAAAATCCATGTGACATGGGGATAACCCATCAGAACTGTCAACTACCCCCCTTTCTTGTATTTTCTTCCAAAACCATTTATTCTGCTAGAAGGTGGTTGAGGTAGTTATTGCTTGGAAGGGAAGAGTATGGGCAATTTCGAATGGGGCAGAGCACCCAATTCTGGAGTGTCATGTTTTGCTTGCAGGGACAAGAAAACACCAAAATTGTATGTCAGTTTAACCCCTGCGTTTGCATCGAGTTTTCCTTCTCTCACGTTTTGAGAGCTGGGAGGGCATTCATTCAATCATGATTCATCGCATTCAATCATGGATTCATCACTTTCACTCCCCGGTTGTCATGTAGAAGCGACAGAGTAGCAGAGCCTCCTTTTGTGTATGTATCCTTCTTGTTCTGCGAGTGTGTTTCCTTGGACATTGTGGTATTTGTTGTGTTGCAGCATTACCTTGGACTACAAAGCCTATGAGACCCTGATACTCATGTTTAGAGTAAGCATGTGATGTAGAGTCTCCCTATGATTGTTGTGTTGTGAAACCTGGTTCAGGTCTAACTGTGTGTGAGACTTAGGAATGGGAGAGACGTAGAATGCACTTGATAAACCTTGTGTGGAACCTCATAGTAAGATAAGAGTGGTGGGTGAACCTACCATGCACATCCTAAAGAGCACTGGAAGGGAAGGTGTAGCCTGAGGGACTGTGGAGCAGAGAAGGGGACACTTCCTTGTTTTGGGTGTGTAGGCAAAGGGGGATCCAGGCCAGATAGATCTTGTGAGGGTGTCCTTAGCTCTGTTGATGAGCTCACTAGCTTAGCAGTTCTTCCTTCCCATTTCCTTAGAAGCCTCATAAACCCAACTGGAAAGATGGCTTGGCTAGTAGCCTGTTAAACCCATCTGTTGGCTTGGTTGTGTCTGTTGCACCTGACCTAGTAAGTAACCTTTGGCTGAACAGTCTAATAAACCCAACTGCTAATGTTGGCTTGACTAGGTAGCTTGATAAACCCAGCAGCGAGATGGATTGACTGTGAACAATCTGATAAACCCATATGTTGGCTTGACTGGTCCTTAAAGGTGAATGTTGGCTTGACTGTGAACAGTCTGTGAAACCCAACTGTGAGATGGCTTGGCTGAGTGGCCTGTGAAACCCATATGAGGGATGTTTTTCCCTTGCAGCCTGATAAACCCAACTGTGTTGGCTTGGATGAGTGTTATTTCACCCTGGCTATGTATGAGTCTACTAGTGTTCCCTTATCCTTGTAGGAAATCATGCCCAGCTTGGGGGTGGCAATGTTGCTAAGAGATTAAATATCACACTGGCCTATGGTTGGGTGGAACGTTGCAGCGACATAGCTGGTTGCGGGGAAAGTTCTGTTCAAAGATAAGTTCTCTTGCCTATGTTATTATGTTGTTCTCTGTAACTATAATGCTTGTATTGTATTTGCTTGATGGAATGTGATGAACATGTTGCTATGTTGAGTTATGCATTATTCCCTGAATAACTACAATTATAGGCATCTATGTATGTTTTTCCTTCAAATGCATTTTACTAAGTTGCAGGGTAGATTGGCCAGTTTCGTAATGGCCTGAATGATCAAATCGACCCAAGAATTTAGTTGAAAAGTTGATTTTTCTGCTAGGAATCCTCATTTGCCCAGTTTGCGGGATTAAGGATTTTGTGGGATGCGGGATGTCATTTCGCAGATTTTGGTTTCCGCATATTTTCCTACCGCAACTTGCGGGATGCGGGATGCAGGATGCAGAACGTCGTTTCGTAGATTTTGGGTTCCGCAGATTTTCTTTCTGCAACTTGCGGGATGTGGAATGCGGGATCGTGGTGTCACAATTTCCATATTTCCAATCCCGCAAGTTAAGTTTCCACATCGTCGATCTTCGCGGGATGATTCTCCATCGTTGATCTGTTTTCGAGGAGGGATGCAGGATGTAGGCTGTGGAAAGTGAGATCGATATTTTTTGTAACTTTCGACCCCTCACTCAGGCTTTCCGCATTGTTGATTTTTGCGAGCGAATTCTGAACCGTTGATTTAGATCTGGTCTGCAGGATCGTTTACGATCGTTGATTTTGTCTCGTTTTCTCTCCGTCGTCCGATCTCCTATGAGATATTTCCTTGCAAATTGTTGAACTGATCTATGGAATACAGGAGGGAGCGTGACAATGTTGGAATTGTCGAGATGTGGTTCATGACCATGCCCTGTGTTTCAATGAACAGTGAAGGTTCTCAATGAAAATTTTAATTCCACATAATGATGGGACATGGGTACGTGACAACGTGGTATCAGAGCTACGGGTTGCAGCATTGGGCCTAGATGGGCTAGAGAGTAGTCAAGAGTACCCTATAGCGTGGTATCAGAGGCTACGGATTGCAGCATTGGACCTGGATAGGCCAGGTGATAGTAAGTAAATGGTTTTGATTTTGAATTACTGTGTATTTGACAAATGGTGTTGGTAACACATTTTGCAGAGTCATTGTACATTTGGAAAAGTAAGTGGTGGTTCAGCCATGAGAACCCATGACGGATATGATGCTCGGGACTCCTACGAGCATGCACGAGATTCCATGGGGGAAAATGTCCGAATTGGAAATGATGACATAGAGTCTAATGGAAGGAGATTCCAAGAGACACCGCCAGATATTGTAGCCACCATGAGGATCTTGATTAAAGCCCAAGAAGAGCAACATCAGTTGAATGCTGCCATGTTGCAAAGTTTGATAGACTTGCAAAGAAAGATAGACTCTGGGCAGGGTACGGTGAGACTCGAAGGCAATAAGAGCAGTACCAGGAGAAGAAGAAGGACTTCTAGTAAGTCATCTGAATCAGAGGACTCCAGTGGGGATTCAATCTCTTCTTCTCGCAAGGGAAAGAGAAAGAGGCGCCATAGGGATCGCGCTTGGGATGAATTTAAGAAGACTAAACCTCTTACGTTTGATGGCGAGGTGAAGATTGGACAAGAGGCTGAAGCTTGGCTTCTTGGCATAAAGAAGTACTTCCAAGTTCAGGATTATTCGGGGAACATGAAGGCAAGGGTTGCCATATTCAATCTGAATGGAAGGGCATCCATTTGGTAGGAGCACTTAAAGCAAGTAAGGAATATCAGTGAAAGGAAACTTAAGTGGAAACAGTTCCAGAAGTATTTCAAGCAAAAATATCTCTCTGACAGGTACTATGATGACAAGATCAAAGAATTCCATGAGCTGAGATTGGGACAACAGACCATGGAAGAGTATGCGAACAGGTTCCTAGAACTGTTGAGATATGTTAGGTACATCAAGGATGAAAAAGTGAAAATTCAACGTTTCCTAAGTGGATTTCCTCAATCTTACAAAGACAGAGTTGATTTTTATAAACCTAGAACCCTCGAAGAAGCAATTAGGAAGGAAAAGTATTGCTATGAGAAAAGAAAAGGAAAACCTGATTAGCATAAGACATGGAAGGACAAGAAGAATGAGAAGTTTGACCAAAGAAAGAAAGGTTTCAAACCTTCTAGTTTCAGGAATCAGCAGAAGCAGCCATCGCAAGGTGAGAAGCAGCCAGCCAAAGTGATGAGAGAGAAACCAAGAGATCCATGACAGAACAGAGAACCTTTCCAATGTTGGAGATGTGGAGGACCCCACATGTGCAGGAATTTTCCACTCGAGAATGAGAGTGCAAGGCCAGCTTACAACATTTAAGAAGCAGAAACAGTGGGTCAAGTAGCAAGGGTCGTCCCTAGGATTTATGCAACACTGGAGAACCGCCAAGCAGATCACCAGTTAACAGTGGTTGAAGTTGTAGGTAAGATTGTTGAGCAATCTATTTTTATTTTTATTGACCCTGGCTCTTGTAACACCCCGGTTTTGACCCTGTTGCATTAGATGTATATGATGTATATACTGTAAATAATCATGGTGCAAAGCTAAAAGCCAAGGCCCCACCATTGATTGGTTATGCTATGTTTCGGGTTGAAATTGTCACCGATGGTATATCGGGGCATGCGGCAAACATATCAAGTTTTGTCATCATGTAAATATGCATATTTAATTAAATGAACCCAACCAGCTATGCTCGCTGCAACCATAATGAAAAGGGCATGATTTTCACAAGGATAAAGGGGGGAATGTCAAACCTTGAGCCATGAGAGAAAATCCATGTGTTGATTTTCCCATCTTTCCTTATCTTATCCAACTACCACCATTAAAAACTGCTGCTGTTAGTTGGGGCAGTTATGGCTGGGAGTGGAGTGTGGCAAGACTGGCAGTCCTTGCCAACACGCACACTCCACCAGCGGGTTGACCCTCACGTTGGGAAGGAAAAACCGATCACTGCCATCACTCACGCACTTCTGACTCTCCACTCTCTCCACTACTATGCCATTCTCTTCGTTGTCTGTTCATCTTCACGTAGGGACAGTAGTTTGTTCATTCTCACGCACAGGAATATTTTCTATTGGTCTCATGCATCCAGGAAGGGGGAGCCGTTTCGGATGTCATGCACGTTTCCACAGAGTGGTATCTAGCATGTTTTCCATCCGAATTCCAGAGGTCTGATGTAAATTTCCCTCACGCACAGGTTGGGAGTCTGTATTTTTTCTTCTCTAGTGTGGTATGTGTAATTTTTCCCCGGTGGCTTGTTGTCTAGGACGGACTGTTGTTTTCCCCACATTGTGAACTTTGTTTGCTGATACGTTTGGAGACTGATGTAAGTTGCTTGGGAGTCTTTTTGGCCACGATAGGGACAAGAACGACTCAGGAGTCGTTTTCCCTGTCTAAGCTGTAACTACTGATTGATTGCATGTGTGCAATGGTTGGTATTCGGACTGTGTTGGGAGCAGGGATGGGGGCTTGGGTTGCTTGATAAACCTGGTGTGTTTGGAAACCACACAAATAGAGCTAGAGGGCTGGCTTTCTTCTCCACAACCCCTGAATAGCACTGGAAGAGAAGTCATGTCTTGAGGGACTGTGTAGCAGAGAAGAGATTGATTCCTTGTGTTGGGTGTGTGTGGGTGTCATAGAAGTTAGGCTAGTTCTGGTGTGGGTGTCCCTAGCTCTGTCATGAGCTCACCAGCTTAGCATTTAGCCTTTCCCAACTCTTGGATGGCCTAATAAACCCAACTGTGTTGGCTTGGCTGTGTTTTGTGTATCCTTGGCTATGTGTAAGCCTGCTTGTTCCTTATTCCTTAGAGAATCATGCCCAGCTCGGGGGTGGCAGCGTTGTTGAGAGATTAAGGAGCACCCTGGCCTATGGTTGGGTGGAGCGTTGCAGCGACGTAGCTAGTTGCGGAATGAGTTCTTTATAAGATAAGTAACCTTGTCTATTTTACTTCTGCAATCCTATTTACTGTTAATGATTATGATGAACATGTTGAATGCTTGTATGAATGTATGTTGCTTCTGCTATGTATGATAAATAAGTGTATTTGTGTATGTTCTACTTCAATGCATTTTGTTTTCAACATTTTATGAATGTGCATGTTCATGGGGCTGGTTGCCTGGATGGTTAAGGCCATGGTAGCGTCCTCTTCGTCGGCCAGGAGGGTCGGGGATGTTACATCTCTACTCACAGTTACATTACTCCTAGAGTAGTGGAGATCTGTGCCTTTAAGAAACTAAAGCATAACAAATCTTGGTTAGTTCAGTTAGCCACTGGAACTAAGAGAAAGGTTAGTGAAGTGGTAGAGAAATGCCCATTGAGTATGAATGGATTGGTTACTTGTCTAGATCTGAATGTTCTACCGCTTGGTTCCTATGATGTTCTCATTGGAATGGATTGGTTAGAAGCTCACAGAGTAAATATTGACTGTTATAACAAGGATTTTGAGTGCTTGGATGAGGAAGGAAACTCAAGGATTGTGAAAGGCATTCCAAAGGTGATTTCTGTGAGGCAGGTTTTAGCAATGCAGTTGAAGAAGTTCTGTAGGAAAGGTTGCCAGTTATATGCAACTCATATTTTGGATGCAACAGAGAGTGAAACTCCAAGGTTGGAGGAGTTTCATGTGTTGCAAGAATTCGGGGATGTGTTTCTTGATGAGATTCCAGGGCTTCCTCCAAAAAGGGACATTGATTTCACCATTGAACTTGTGCCAGGAGCAGCACTAGTGTCCAAGACACCCTACAGAATGAGCACGCCATAAATGTTAGAGCTGAAGATGAAACTGCAAGAATTGTTGGAGAAGAAGTATATCAGACCCAGTGTGTCTCCGTGGGGAGCACCAATTCTGTTTGTAAAGAAGAAGGATGGTACACTCAAGTTGTGTATTGATTACAGACATGTGAACAAAGTCACAGTGAAGAATAAATACCCTTTGCCTAGGATTGATGACCTCTTTGATCAAATGAGAGGAGCGAAGGTATTTTCCAAGATTGACTTGAGGTCGGGGTACCATCAGGTGAGAATCAAGGATGAAGACATTCATAAAACAACCTTTAGAACAAGGTATGGGCATTATGAATTTGTAGTGGTACCATTTGGTCTCACAAATGCACCAGCTACATTTATGTGCCTTATGAACAGTGTCTTCGGCAGGTATTTTGACACGTTTGTTCTTGTTTTCCTTGATGACATTCTTGTTTATTCCAAGAATGAGAAAGAGCATGAAGAGCATTTGAGATTGACATTGAAATTGCTCAGGGAGCATCAGCTGTATGCAAAGTTGAGCAAGTGTGACTTCTATAGAGATAGAATTCAATATTTTGGACACATTATCTCCGAGGAGGGTATATCTGTGGACCCTGAAAATATTGAAGCCATTATGAATTGGCCTACTCCAAGAAGTGTGATAGATGTGAGATCTTTTATGGGACTTGTAGGATATTACAGGAGATTCATTGAGGGATTCTCCAAAGTTGCACATGCCATTACTTCTTTGCAAAAGAAGGGGATAAAGTTTGAATGGACCTCGAGGTGTGAATAAAGCTTCCAACAATTGAAGAATATTCTCACCAGTGTTGAAGTTGCAGACCCAAAGAAAGATTTTGTCGTGTGTACCGATGCATGCAGTCAAGGGCTTGGAGGATTCCTTATGCAAGACAACCACGTTGTATGTTATGAGTCAAGAAAGTTGAATGAACATGAGAAGAACTATGCTACTCATGATCTAGAGCTTGCAACCATAGTACATGCTCTCAAGATGTGGAGGCATTACTTGATGGGCAGAAGATTCAAGCTGAGGACAGACCATTGTGGTCTAAAGTATTTGTTCAATCAGCGTACTCTGAATGCTAGGAAAGCTAGATGGCTGGAGTTTTTATGTGGTTTGATTTTGAAATCAAGCACATAAAAGGAAAAGAGAATAAGGTAGCTGATGCACTCGGTAGGAAGGTGCGGGAAATGCATGTGGCATCTCTTAGTATTTTCCAATCAGATTTGAGGCAGCAAATTGTTAATCATACTGCTAGAGATGAAATGTATGTGCATATTAAGGGAAAATTGCAGCAGCAAAGTCTTGAGAAGAGGTATGAGGGATATAAGTTGGAAGGAGATGGACTTCTTACTTATAAGAATAGAGTCTACATTCCAAATGTAGCAGAATTGAGGAGAGTTGTTATGGATGAGATCCATCAAGCTCCATACTCTGGTCACCCAAGATACCAAAAGACAATTGCTACAGCCAGAAAGCAATATTTCTGGCCAGGGATGAAAAAGGACATGGCTGAATACATTTCCAGGTGCATGAAATGTCAGCAGGTAAAGGTTGAGCATTAACACCCTGCAAGTTTGTTGTAGCCTTTGCCAGTTCCAGAATGGAAATGGGAAGTTATTTCCATGGATTTTATTATAGGGTTGCCAATGACTTGGAGACAACATGATTCCATCATGGTTGTGGTGGACAAGTTGATAAAGGAAACACATTTTATACTGGTGAAGTCTACGCATAAGACGGATGACATTGCAAAGATCTTCATGAAGGAGATTTTCAAATTGCATGGATTTCCTAAGGCAATAGTCTCTAACAAAGATGTCAAGTTCACTTCCAATTTTTGGAAGGGGTTGTTTGTGGATTTGGGTACAAAGTTTAACTTCATCACTGCTTACCATCCTTAGACTGATGGTCAAACAGAGAGAGTTAATCAAGTGCTTGAAGACATGCTTCGCATGTATGTGATGGACAAACCAACCAAGTGGGAAGATTATTTACAATTGGTAGATTTTGCTTATAATAATGGACAGCAAGCATCCTTGGGAATGAGTCTGTATGAAGCTTTGTATGGCAGAAGGTGTAGGACACCAGTGACTTGGGATAATCTAGTGAACAGGGTAGTGCTTGGCCTAGAATTGCTCAAGGACATGGAGCAAGAGGTTGTAAAGATCAGGCAGAATCTAAAAGCATCCCAGGACAAGCAAAAAAGCTATGCTGATAAGCATAGGGTGAGCAAAGAGTTCAGTTTTGGGGATCATGTTTACCTCAAATTGAGGGAAAAGAAGAGTTCATTGAAGCTGGGCAGTTGTGCCAAGTTGTCCCCTAGATATTGTGGGCCGTTTGAAGTGCTTGAAAGAATAGGTCCAGTTGCATATAGACTTGCATTGCCTGCTAGCACTAGAGCTCATAATTGTTTTCATGTTTCTTTTCTTAAGAAATATATACATGATCCTAACCACATGATAAATTGGGATGTGATTCAGGTGGAACCCAAGGGAGACTTCCGAATCGAGCCAATGTGCATCCTCGACAGGAAGGTCACCATGCTCCAGAATCGATCCATAGACAGGTAAAGGTACAATGGGAGCACTATGGTCATGAAGAGGCTATGTGGGAGCTGGAGGATGCCATGCAATTGGCACATCCATTTTTGTTTAATTTTGTGGAACACCAAGGCGATGCCAGTGTAGCATTTTGTTCAAACTTTTGTAAGCACTAAGGACAGTGCTATTGAAGGGGGAATGGAATGTAACACCTTGGTTTTGACGCCATTGCATTAATGTATGTGATGTAAATATTATATCGAATCATGACAAGGAGCTCAAGACCAAGGCCCTGTCATTGATTGATGCTTGGTATATAGGCGATCATGGTTGATGCCTATGGTTTCTGTGCTAAGTAGAGCCCTCTTGTAAGCATCATGTAAATATGCAATATAATGAAAACCCACAGCCCAACTATGTCAATGCAATGAATAATGAGATGGGGGCACGATTTTCCTAAGGATAAAGGGGTGGGAATGTTAACCTTGAACTTGTTTGGGGAAAAGCCATGTGTCATGGGGAAAACCCATCAGAACTGTCAACTACCCCCCTTTCTTGTCTTTTCTTCCAAAACCATTTATTCTACCAGAAGGTGGTTGAGGTAGTTATTGCTTGGAAGGGAAGAGTATGGGCAATTTCGAATGTGGCAAAGCACCCAGTTCTGGAGTGTCGTGTTTTTCTTGCAGGGACAAGAAAACACCAGAATCGCATGTCAGTTTGACCCCTGCGTTCGCACTGAGTTTTCCTACTCTCACGTTTTAAGAGCTGGGAGGGCATTCATTCAATCATGATTCATCGCATTCGATCATGGGTTCATCACTTTCACTCCCCGGTCATCGTGTAGAAGCGACATAGTAGAAGAGCATCCTTCTGTGTATGTATCCTTCGTGTTCTAGGAGTGTGTTTCCCTGGACATTGTGGTATTTGTTGTGTTGCAGCGTTACCCTGCACTACAGAGCGTATGAGACCTTGATACTCGTGTTCAAAGTAAGCCTATGATGTAGAGTCTCCCTGTGGTTGTTGTTTTGTGAAACCTAGTTTAGTTCTGACTGTGTGCGAGTTTTAGGAATGGGAGAGACGTAGAATGCGCTTAATAAACCTAGTGTGGAACCTCACAGTAAGATAAGAGTGGCGGGTGAACCTGCCATGCACATCCTGAAGAGCACTGGAAGGGAAGGTGTAGCCTGAGGGACTGTGGAGCAGAGAAGGGGACACTTCCTTGTGTTGGGTGTGTAGGCAGAGGGGGATCCAGGCCAGATAGATCTTGTGAGGGTGTCCTTAGCTCTGTCGATGAGCTCACTATCTTAGCAGTTCTTCCTGCCCATTTCCTTAGAATCCTGATAAACCCAACTGGAAAGATGGCTTGGTTGGTAGCCTGTTAAACCCATATGTTGGCTTGGTTGTGTTTGTTGCACCTGACCTGGTAAGTAACCTTTGACGGGATAGTCTGATAAACCCAACTACTAGTGTTGGCTTGGCTAGGTAGCCTGATAAACCCTACAGTGAGATGGCTTGACTGTGAAAAGTCTGATAAACCCATCTGTTGGCTTGACTGGTCCTTAAAGGTGAATGTTGGATTGACTGTGAACAGTCTGTGAAACTCAACTGTGAGATGCCTTGGCTGAGTGGCCTGTGAAACCCATCTGAGGGATGTTTTTCCCTTGCAGCATGATAAAACCAACTGTGTTGGCTTAGCTGAGTGTTATTGCACCATGGCTATGTATGAGTCTGCTAGTGTTCCCTTATCCTTGTAGGAAATCATGCCAATCTCGGGGGTGGCAGTGTTGCTGAGAGATTAAGGAGCACACTGGCCTATGGTTGGGTGGAACGTTGCAGCGACATAGCTAGTTGCGGGGCAAGTTCTGTTCAAATATAAGTGCTCTTTCCTATGTTATTATGTTGTTCTTTGTAAATGTAATGCTTGCATTGTATTTACTTGATGGAATGTGATGAACATGTTGCTATGTTGAGTTATGCATTGTTCCCTGAATAACTACAATTATAGGCATCTATGTATGTTTTTCCTTCAAATGCATTTTACTAAGTTGCAGGGTAGATTGGCCAGTTTGGTAATGGCTTGGATGATCAGATCGATCCAAGAATTCAGTTGAAAAGTTGAGTTTTCTGCTAGGAATCCTCATTTGCGCAGTTTGCAGGATTAAGGATTTTGCGAGACATCGTTTCGCAGATTTTGGTTTCCACAGATTTTCCTTCCGCAAATTGCGGGCTGCAAGATGCGGAACATTGTTTCGCAGATTTTCTTTCTGCAACTTGCGGGACGCAAGATCACGGTGTTGCGATTTCCATATTTCCAATCCCGCAAGTTAAGTTTCCGTGTCGTCGATCTTCGTGGGATGATTCTCCGTCGTTGATCTATTTCTGAGGTGGGATGCAGGATGCAGGCTGTAAAAAGTGAGATCCATATTTTGTGTAACTTCCGAACCTACATCTCAGGCTTTCCGCATCGTTGATTTTTGCGGGCAAATTCTGAACCGTTGATTTAGATCTGTTCTGTGGGATCGTTTACGATCGTTGACTTCATCACGTTTTCTCTCCGTCGTCTGATCTCCTCTAAGATATTTCCTTACAGATTGTTGAACTAATCTATGGAAGACGAGAGGGAGCATGACACTGTTGGAATTGTCAAGCTGTGGTTCACGACCATGCCCTATGTTTCGATGAACAGTGAAGGTTCTCGATGAAATTTTTAATTCCGAATAATGATGGGACATGGGTACATGACAGAGTGTTGAAAGGATAGGAAAAGGAGCAACTCCGGAAGAGGGGAAAGGACCTTGTTGATATTGAGGTAGAGATTAAGTCTCTTTTTTAGTCATGCCCCTCGAGCATTCTTTCAAATGATTGTTCCTTCCTTTTATCCTCCTTGAAGAGCCAAAAAGAAAAGTATTTATCTCATGAGGTTATGTCTTGGAAATTGAAAAGTAGGATCAATTGGATTAAACATGGGGATTCCAATACAAAAAAATTTCACAATGTTCCATCGACAAGAAGGAACTTCAATGCCATATAGGCTTTAAAGAATGATGATGGTGAGATGGTAAATGATGGATCTCAATTCAAAACTATGGGGGAAGTATACTTTTCCTCAGTTTTAAAGGATGATAGTAAACCTCTCATATCGGATCAACTAAAGGTGATCAAGTTGTATCCTTCTTTTTTATTAGTTGAGGATTCTACCTTTTCTTGTTCTGAAGTATCTGTAATTAGAGGTGGAGGCGTCTTTAAAAGGTTTTAAAAATGACAAAATCCTAGGTCCTAACGGGTGGCCTATAGAATTCTTCCTATGGTTCTTTGAGCTTGTGGGAGACTTATTGAGGGTTGTTGAACAATCCAGAAAAGAGGGGAGGGTTTTATATTCTCTCAATTCTACTTTTCTAACTCTCATTCTGAAGTGTGAAAAGCCTCAAACCTTTTCTAACTTCCTTCCTATCTCATTGTGCAATTTGATTTACAAGCTTATCTCAAAAATCATAGTTAATCGTCTCAAACCCCATTTGGACAAGGCTATATTGGATGAGAAATATGGATTCCTAAAGAATAGACAAATCCTTGAACAACTGGGTATTACTTAGGAAATATTGCACTCAATTAAAGCAAAAAGGAAGAAGGCCATAGTTCTTAAATTGGATCTTGTCAAATCTTTTGACAGGGTGAATTGGAATTTCTTGAGGCTTGTACTTTTGCAAATTGGTATTGCTCTAGATGGGGTTAATTGGATCATGGGTTGTGTAGTTTCTTCCAAATTCTCGGTTATGGTAAATGGATCTCCTTTGGATTTTTTCGATGCAATTAGGGGAATTCGTCAAGGATTCCCTATGTCTCCCCTTCTCTTTCTTTTAGTAATTGAAGGGCTCAGCTTACTCATCACTGATTCTAAGTGTAAGGGAATTATTAAGGGGGTTAAGCTATCCAGGTCTATGGCCATACCTCATCTCCCTTCATGGATGATGTGGTGATGTTCAGAATGGGATCCTTGGAAGAATGGTCTGAGTATAAGGAAAGGTTGGATCTTTTTTGCTCAGCATCGAGTATGAGTATAAGTGTGGACAAATCTTCTTTTATTTTTAATGACATTGACGAGGAAGTCTGTATGGGCATCATAGAGTTCCTACCCTTCTGTTGGGGCCTGGAAATTCGCAGGCGACAACAGTAAAGGATTCTCCCCAATCAACGTTCCCAACTAGCCCGTTGATTGTTTGGTGTAGGGAATCCGTCCGGTTTGCGGTCCGGCTACCGTAGGTCAAGGTAACAAAAAAAAAGGGTTTTACCGGTTGCGGCCCGGTCCATCGAGTTTTTGTAATTTTTTGACTTAATGTATGATATGCAAGTGCCTAACTAACAATGCAGGGTGCTAAAGATGCAAAGAACAGTCACAATGTTATGCTCAGGTTCTTACCTCTCGTCTTAAGGTTCACAAGCACCTAAAACACATACAACATAACACAAAGTAAACTAACAACCTAAACTATCCCTAGGGAGCAGAATTATCATTCATTAGTGAGTAATACATTCTGTATGTGCATTATGAAGAGTTACAGATAGCTGATACTTCATTCAAGACACATGAACAATTACAGATATTTAAACAACCAGATAGTCGATTATTTTATGAACAACATTTATTACTCACAGTGGAAGATATCCCAAAAAATACTGAAGAACACTCAACAAGAACATAGGTCCAGGAAGTTAAATACTCTCACAGTAAATGAAACATGGCTGAAAATGAAATAGTTCCTCTTCAACATTATTCATTTAGTTGCATTGATACATTCCACATTTCACTCTCTCCAGTAGGCAAAATTTTAGTTTCCTTTGCAAGACGAAGTAGTTCCTCTTACTAGTCAACATTTACAAAATTTTCCCGGGGGAAAAAGCCCCATCTCATTCCTACTTTCAAATATTTAAACTATAATTACAGAGCCTTTTGTTTTCCCTGGACGCATGATCTTTCATTTCCTCTAATGCTTCGCATTCCTTGTCTGTATGCAATCATGGACCACTTGGTAACTGATGACTTCTTGGGCTCGCACTGTTATAGCTCCGGGTCTTGTTTTCTACTCCCCTGGTTCTCTTGGCGATCCCTCTGGTTTCAATTATATTCTTGCCAAACGGTCCGTCTTTCTCAGCACCATGGTAGAGTACTTAATCTCCTCAAACCCACTTGCCATCAATCGACCAACATCATTCAAAACAGCAAATACTATCGATTAAACGACTATTCCACAAGGAAATGGCGAGGCGCACCATCTACGGGCCTGACAAACCTAGCCTACGGCAGTCAACAGGAAACACATTGGCGGGAAAACTTAAAATCGGCAATCGGGAGGAAATAACATCGGAGGCCAAGGGGCTTCCCCAGCCGCAACGGCGGAGGCAACCCAAATCACAGACAAGTGACACTCGTGCAAGAGAGGCTTTAATCGAAAGTTGGAAGGATTTGAACTTCGGAGACCACAAGACTTGGAGAGCCGCAATGGCGGAAAAGAGAAAACTAAAGCCATGCGATGCAAGTCGGACGTCAGACGGATTTGCGTTTCGAAAGACAAAAGGCTTTTCCATCCGCAATGGCAGACGAGACACGACTTCATGCCCATGACTAAACAGGTTAAAACGCATCGGCCATCGGTGCTTTCACACTTCGGAAGCTAAATTGCTTTAGGAGCCGCAACGACGGACAGAAAACGGTTCGAACTTTCGATCAAAACAATGAAAAACTAAGTGTTTCATTCAACTTCAAACATCCAACAATGGCGACCTCAGTAAAGACAACTGGTTTGATCAATAAACAAAACACTCTTAACAGCTTGGGCTCACCATAAACTTCAGCACAATCAAAAACCAGACCTTGGTCAAGAGTCAAGCTTTGTAGTCATTTAAAGATTGAAACACATGCCAACAACTCCAAGGATTCAAAGATTAAAACAAAATCATGAGGAGGGGTCCCGAATTTAAGAAAATTGGGGAGAAAATTTGCAGCTGCAACACCTTCAAAATGGAACAAATTGATCTTAGTTTTAAATATATGTGGCATCGTCTTAAGCCATTGGGTTATGGTGTCAATGATTGGAGATGGATCCTAAAAATATTTGAAAATAAAATTAGTCATTGGTCCCTCTGTTTCTTATCATTAGGGGGCAAGCTGATTCTTATTCAGCATGTGATGTCCGGTATACCTATTTACTAGTTCGCTTTGGCTAGAATTCCCAAGTATATTCTGAACAGTCTTTGTCAAAGCATGTTCTCCTTTATTTGGGGTAGCTCGGCTCATAAGCGTAGGATGCACTTAGTGTACTAGCAGACACTCTTGAGGCCTTGTGATTATGGTGGCTGGAACATATAAAACCTGGAATGGTTTGGTATGGTGCTCAAACTCAAGAGTCTATGGATGGTTTTGAAAGGGTTGGGTATATGGAATAAAGTGGTTCAGGAAAAATATCTCAAAAACCTATCAATTGAAGGTTGGTTGAGAAGGTATAGGTTCACTGTAAATGCCACCTCCCTTTTCTAGAATGGTTTCATCCAAACTCTCTCTTGGTTAATTTGCAAGATGGGTTGGAAATTTGGTAATGGTTATAGTATAAAATTGGGAATTGACCTTATATCATAATTGAACTCTTCTTTTTTACTTTTGCAAGAGCTACAGGTTTATCTCATAGATTTTGGCATCAACGCGCTCAACCATGCTTGCAACAGGGGGGGAGGAGTTTCGACACACTCCTATTGGATTACCGCGGATGATCTGGACTTGGGTGGCAATTGGAAGACTGAATGTACCCTATTCATTAATGGCTTATCCCATGGGGGCATAAAAATTTCTGAAGATCAAGACTCCATTCTTTGGATGCACAATGTTGTGAATGGTGAAGTCATTGCCAAACTTGCTTATGATCTTATTGTGTCCTTCAAATTGTCAAAATACCATGTATGAATTCATTTGTATATATGGTCCTGGAAAATATCAATTAAAATCAAGTGTTTTTTGTGGATCATCTTGGAAAACTGCATAACTACTTGGGACAATTTGTTAAAAAAGGGATGGTCTGGGCCTAACAGATGCTTTTTATGCAATTCTAATGAGGAGAATGTGAACCATTTATTCGTTTCCTGCCCCTTTGCACGGGCAGTGAGAGACTCTCTTTGTTTGAAGTATAATTTGGTTTTCCTATACATTCAGCCTTCTCTTTTGGAGAACCTTAATAGTTGGTTTAAGCAAAATAAGGACTGTCTCCATTTACCCTTATTTTACATCTGGAACATTTGGATATGTCACAACTTCTGCATCTTTTAGGATAGACCACGAAGAAATTTTATCTTTATGCATCAAAATTATGGAACAGGTTTCGTCCTATCCTAGCGCGTGTACAAAAATGATGCTTAGGGTTTGGCCCTTCTCCGATCATCTGCTATCCTTCTGGGTTTTTTGATGTGGAAACAACTTCCAATATTGGTGGAGTTGGTTTTACTCTTTCTCTAAATCAGTCACATTCCTTCCTTTTTAAAATGTGTTGTGGTCCCAGCACCAATACAAGGGTTGAGTTGCTAGCTCTATGGGATTTTATTTACATTGCAACTGCAATGGTTCTTCCTTCTCTTTTTGTTTGTGGAGATTCATCTGTGATTATAAATTGGGAAAATTCCAAAGCATCTCTTTCTTCTTTGAACTTGGATTATTGGTGTGATAGAATCACTGATATCAAACTTGCCTTTGTTTCTCTTGACTTTCAGCATGTCTATAGGGAGCACAATAAGAGTGTGGACCATTTATCCAAGGAAGCACTTTCTTTGAAGTCTGTCCTTCTCTCCTTCTTGAAACTTTTAGAAGGAGAAAGCATTGGGGGAGGTATGATTCATCTCTTTTAATATTTTTTACTATGTTAGTGGATTACTCATATATTTTTTTTGAGTAGGGGATTTCAAAGACTCCTCTAGTCAGTATCTTTTGGGGATGTATTCTCTTTTAGTGATCCCCTTAGGGTTTGAAATTCTTCTACTCACCCTAGGAGCTTCCTTGGATAAGCTTGTTGGGTTCTTTATGTTCTCTCGGTGGATATGCTTGGTAGGTCACCTTTGGGAGAATGACATAGTTTCTCTCCATGGAAAAGGTTGTGGTTCTCTCTCTCAACTTTTAATTGATATTTTTTTCACAGTTTTGTACAAGTTTCCTTTGATTCTTAATGAATATCTATGAACTGCTATTTTTCTTCTGAAAAAAAGAAAGATGAAATTAAGTTATATATATATATATATATATATATATATTAATTAATTGGGTTTATTTCGATTATTTGTGAGAAAGAGTGTTATTTTCTTCATCCAAAACAAATTTTGGTTAAGTGATTGTCATTAGGTGGAATCTAATCTCACTCAGGAGTCTAGTTTTCCAAATTCATCACATTATCTCACTTAGCTCGTAGCTCCATTCACATGACACAATCCTTTGTGAAGGAAAATCAACTTATAAAAAACATGTGACAAGCAAAAAATTGAACCTTAATGGGATGGATACAACACTCTTTTTAACCACCCAAATTGTGGACCATCATGTGTCCTTCCTTTTTCATATATATATATATATATATATATATATATATATATATATAGGCAGAAAAACACATGTTTAGTGGTAGGAGCTATTATGTGCANTTCTATAAAAAATAAATATTATATTATATTCAATAACCAAAAATAAATACCTTTGATTTTCAAGAGAAAAATATTGAATCTTAATGCACATTTCTTGCCTTTAAAGACAAATTTTAAGAACAGACGATAAGCACCACCATGTGTTTTCGTTTATCTCCTCACGTTACTATCCCATTCACCTGTCAATATGATGTGTCTTTCACAGTCCCAGAGTATAGATTAGTAGGAAATCAAATCCCCTAGGATCAATGTGGCAAAGTGTGATTCTTCTAGCAGCATCCAGTGAGTGATTAGTTATTCCAGTTGGTATAGGGATTGATCTCCCAAGGCGTGAAGATCTGTCTAATTGAGCTCATTTTATTATGTTATGTATGGTAAGTGATCTCAATTTTGTCCAAAAATATTGATTCTGTAAGATATCTCCATGGTATTCCAATCAAATCAAGTTTGGTTCGAGACACCATTCACATTCATTCAAGCACGTTAGTCATTTTTTTTGTCAAAAGAGGAGGAGATTCGATGAACAAACAAAATTTGGTCTTTTCATGGAACATTCAAAAGAAACTTCTTAACACCTACCTCTAAAAAACTAAATGTTGGTTTTGAATTTTTTTATGATATTTAAGTAATTTGACTTCATAAGCATTCCATTATTGTGTTGCATTAATCTTGACTCATTTATAGAGTAGTTAAGATAACCTTCATTAAACTTAATTCGATCATTGATGGACTTATTGTGATAGTTTAGGGGGGCATGGTATATGGCACCCATGGTTTATGATGTGATGAAGCATATTTAAAGGTTTGAAGAACTGCATTGTAAAATTCCTCAAGTGGTTATTGTTTGCTTGACTTGGCTCGCTTGGCCAAGGTTAATGAAGACTTATTCTGCGCAAAGATTGGTTTCTCGTTTTGAATTTGTAGGGTCAATTTCTTGTGTCCATTTATGTGAATTCTTGTTGTTGGATGTTTCTCTCTCTCTAGGAATGCTTAATATGTGCTTTTTTATGATCCTTTTGTTATGCTTAGTTCTAACATCTTATAGCCTACTTATATAGCATAGGAAAATAATTAAGAGAAATTATTAAAATAAATAAAAACTACAAAAAATTAAAGAGGAAGAGCAAGAGTATTGAACCTATGTAATATTAACCCTTATATTGATAATCTAAAAAGAAAGCAATGTTCATAGGCCTCTTCAAAGAGGCAATTTCCAAACAAGTAGATCTTTAATCCAATAATAATAACTTCACAAGTCAGTATATACCTTCCTACCTCTATAAATAGTTTCTCACTACCCAAACCCTAACTACTATGGTGATATATTAATGAATACGAAATACCTAGTGAGTCTTATTCCTTATCGATGACTCTTTTACATTAAATAAATACATGGACCTTATTCAAGGATGATGACCTCGTACATTAATTATCTAACTCCAAAGTCACAGAACTAAATCACACCCACTCATTTCAATGGAAAACATGTTTGTTTTAAGGATATAGTTCCCCATTTGCAGTTCCACGTTCTCACACTTACCATCATATTTCATAGTACCTCCATTGGCCATCATGATTTGAAAATTATGAATTATATGGACATAAGAATGTGTTTCTTATGCAACTCAATGATGGATGAAACTGTGGTTGTTGTTACCGTCGATTAATAAAATCACTTTCATGTGATTGAGATACCCAACCAACTTCAATTTTTTGCGGACTATAATTCTTTAGAAAGCATGGAGGGAAATTCGACGCTCCTCATGAGGAGCCACTTGAGTGGATACTTCATCAGGGGTAGTCTCTACAAAATCTGGCTTTACCATGTCTTCCTTTAAAATTTCCTTATATGTTCCCAGTGTAGTTGATGAGCCCTAGAGTTGTCCTTATTACTCATATTTTCCTATCTACATTTGCTTCCATAAACCACAAAATGTTCATTTTCATGTCAAAGTTATCAATTATAAATCATTTCAAAAGTCTATCTTAATGTTTCTTATGAATTGATGTGTTTGACATCATTATGAACTAAAGGGGTGAGATATTTGGGTTTCATGAATCAACTTAGTCTCGACGTGTTATAATGTCCATGCGTATGTAGGCACATATTATGTCTCTATGTGTGCAAGGAACATATAACAATCACCGATTTGTATTAATATTGTGCTCCCTAACTTAGGGTTCTGCTTTGTTCTTGTTGAGATTATTAGAGGTGGAACTTGGGAAGGCATTTTACATTAAATATTAATTCGTGTTTTGTTTAAACACTGATTGGTGGAAGCTATGTGACATCATGCCTTGGGCATTGGATCCTAGGAAGCGACGGCTAGCTGACATTATTGTCATTGAAGGTTTCCCTAGTATCTTTTGGATGTGGTGACACTAGATGGTAGCATGTGTATTTGTTGTGTTTTCATTGTATCTTTTGTTAATGTTAATGGGATGTGTTTTAGTGTGGAGGATTCAATGCAATGAGCTTGTACTTTTGGAGGTGGGTTTGGATTGTCTTTCTTTAAGTGATGTGGCCATTCAGTGATGGAAAGGGTTTTATTGTCGAAGGAGGATATAGTGTGGGTTGTCGTGCACGTTTGGTCTGGTTTGTTCTCTGGTTTGATAGCTATCTTCATTTCCCTATTCTCTTGTCGTGCTAGAGGTGGGTGTTCTGGATTGTAGCCTTGCACATTTGGTAGAGGTGGGTGGTCTATGGTGGTTTCTTGTTTCTATATTTGATGTGTGGCAGAGGTATTTTTTACACTGTCTATGAGCATTTTTTTTTCATGTTTGTGTCTAGTGTATTTTTCACAATTTTTTCCGACGTTTGGAAAAGGTAAGATTCATAATCTTTATCTTTGTATCTTGAATTAGAAGGTATTTTTCTTCATGTATGTTTCTTGGTTGCTAAATTGGGGTTCAAAGGTTGTTTTTTTCCTTGGTGTGCATTGGGTGGGATTTATCTGTTGATGGCAATGACATGTAGGAAAAACGATCATCAGTGTCTTGTCTCAACTATTGTTTGGCTAGGGTTCTTAATGGTGGAAATGGGGGGTTAAAGGAAAACTTGTTGAGCTCAGTACTTGTTAAATCCATCGGTAATTTGCTTTTGATTTCAACAATTGTTTGATATTGTTGTTTCCAATTGCTATTGAAGTTACAAAACCCTAGTTTTATGAGTGTGGATCGAATTCGAAGGTTGAGGTTGTGGAATGGGATAGTAGAACTAAATTTGTGGATATTTCCTATGCATGCTAATTTTGTGTCTTCTTCTATGGATTTGAGTTTGGAAATGCTTGATGTTTGAAAATATGCTTTAGGTTTGGAAACCTAGAAGCGGTCAAGCTAGGTCAAGTAAATGTTGGTTTAGTTTCTAGGAAGTAATTGATTTGAATAGGGTTTAGGCATGTGAAGGTCATGTTTATGTGGTCCTCAATTGTGGTTTGGAATGTCCTCAATGTAGTGTCTATTGCCTTTCATTTGGGTGTTAGGATTTGTCATTTTCTAATTTATGGGGACTTTGGCGAATGTAGGAAACATTTGAATTTTGAACTACACCATAGATGAATGAAACCCATGCCTTCTAGATTGATTTTAAACTTCGGTGTTCTCGCTTATTTGTATGTCAAAATTGAAAGAGTTTATATATGTGTTTTTTTTTATGTCGGGTTTTTTAGCCAGTATGAATAGTCGAGAAACTTAACGTTATGTGAGGAAGTGAACCTTCTATATTTTTCAAAAATGGTCCATAACATCGATTTTTTAATGCTTGAACACCAAGATGATAGTTTCCTTTCTTATCTTGTTCGATGTTCGAATTGTATTTGGACTATCCCAATTCCTACTAACCAATGATGACTTTCCCTATTTTCCCCTTAGTTATATTTTTGGTTATTAGGACTAGTTTTAATGATGTTTATGGAGTGGGAAAATGTGATAAGATTTCAATTTTTGATATCTATATTGTTGTAGTTATAGGGTTTATGTTAGAAATGTAATTCTCAGTCGTGATATGTGTCAGACCTGACTAAAGCTAGTGGTGGTAAGTACTCTTATATTTCTTGAATTTTGGTTGTTCCCATGCATGGGGGTGTTCCTTTTTCCCATTCCATTATTGTTGTGTCCAACTCATTTTTGAAGTGCAGGTTACTAAATTGAAGCATATATGTTGAATGACACATTTGGATATTGTTTTGTTTGTTTTTATATTTTTAAATAATTGATTTCATTCATAAATCAGAATTCATTGTTGTAATTGTTGGACTTAGTTGCATAAACAAGGATTTCTCAACATGTGATGTCTTTTATTTGAACGTATGTTAATTACTTATTTGTTTGGATTGTTGTGGTAATGTCATATATAATTTTTGGTGAAGGTTTCGTTGTTTTGATCCTATTTTGAATTATAGTTGGGTGGTAGAGCCAGTTTGAGTCTCGTCTATCTATCGATCCAACAACAAAGTCAGATCTAATTCCATTTGTTGATCGAATGATTTCTTTCACAATCCTTGATGCAACATGGATTGCAATTGATCCAGTATTTTATCTATAAAATGATTCTATTAATTGTACATATGATCTTCAACAAACCCTTTATGTTGGTGTTGCACCTGAATCATGCTTATCATGAGTTGATACATTTATTATGAGATGTGGAAATCTCTCTTAATAAAATAATTATCGAAGGAAGACCTGTATATGATCTAAGGGATTGAGAAAAATATTGGTTCAATTTCATTCCCTGCTTCCTATCTATTTTTCATGGGGGTTCTAATGGCATCTACAATTAACCGCCTTACCAATAACCATTTCCCACATTTGTTTGTACTTTCCTGGATAGGAATTTAATCTACACAAACATAATGTTGAACTTGTCATTTTAGGTGTAGGGATAGGGCTTGATTAGTAAGCCCCACTTTTACTAATAACACTTCTTACATGAAAATATTTAATCTGTAATCTCCAGTAAAGTATGAAGAAGCATAGAATGCAATTGCAAAGTTGCCTGTATTGTCAGGGAGCAATGTAAGAAATAAGTCACCCTTATCTTTCTAACAAAGAGATTTGTTATGGAGATAAAGTTACCCCATGAGCACTAATGATAGTTGTACCTTACATCATTTTAGAACACTTAATATGATAGTATTGGTTTCAACTTCCATTACTTGTACTTGTTATACTTTGAGCTCTCAGATAGCTCCATAACTATGTCCTTACTACTATGGTATCAATATTAAACTAAGTAATCAATGCAGAATGAGTTTGGATGTTGTTGTTATCAATATTAAAATCATTGCTTTAAATCTTACTATCAGACAACAACTTTGATAAATGAGCACACTATCTCTAAGAAGTAAAGAGTAAACACACTTACTATATAGATACAACATAGAACACTAATATCAATGAGTTTACACAAAATATAGATCCACTAATTTAGATAACAGTTGGAATCATTACACTAATTAGAGATAGCTATCAAGTTGTAATCAATACCATTATTTATTGTTTTTACATAATCAAGCATTCCAGGGTTCATCATAAATACTTACACTACTTATTGTATGTAATCTATGTATCCTACTGAATATGTAGTTACTTATGATCCACTATTGCAATATTAGCTTATACATGGTGTTCACAAATGGATACATAGTGATATTTATTTGTTTCAATAGCTTGCATCATATTACTATGAGTGACTCATTACGAATATCAACTAGCTTATATGGGATACTACTAGTTATGAAACAACTTGCTTAACCTCTTTACATTAGCTATGATGATCTTTTACCATTTGTATTTACACTAGTTTGGTACTAATATGAGTAATAGATTTCATGGTATTCTCTATTTATTATTTTCTCTATACTATGCAAAGCTTTGTTGTGTGAGCATATCATAGATATGGAATTAGAAGGAAATGAACAGTGAAGATATGAAGCAAATCAAGATAACAACAAGGAAAATATATATGAGCTTTGTTGTGACAAGGGTGAATATTTTTTCCATAACTATTACCATTTGAATCATATTAACTATGCATAATACTTGTAATCCTTAAAGGGTTACTATGTTAACTATACCATAGGTCAATATTAGCCACATTGATCATAGAGAAAGGTTGTATATCCTTGGCATGTTGATTCATAAGGATATGCAATACTAATCGCTTCTTTATTATGGATAGCTATTACTAAAAAGAATCTGAATCAATATCTACAGACTTATAATTTTAAATATGTGTTATAGTGAGAACATGGCATATCAATATGATTACAGTATTGAACCACCATTTACAGTAAGCATATGCTATTCTATTAGTGTAATAAAATCATTAGACCAATAGAGCATAGTGATACAACAAATGTAATCAGTGTTACTTTTTACATAAATAGTGATGATCCAATAATAGATGTGATAGACCAATATCACTCTGCATCATTCTTGAATATGGCTCTTTCTTAATCTTAATCATAACAAAGGTGATATTTAGCTTACTAGTCTAAATACCATTACTCTTTCATCTTATTCTATTAGCTTGTAAACAATTGCATTTGAACCATAATCAAGCTATTCACAGTAAAGTGGTTGTAGTATCCTAGTTAATATGTCATATGAGTATATTCTTAGTAATGATTGATATTAACTTTATTTCCCATTGTTTGATGTGTAACATGGGTATAACTATCTCTATCAATTATGGAAACATGATTGGGATTACACAATATTTGCATATGTATTACTTCTATATTGGTGTCAATCAACTTTGTCTGGAATCATAGTACTAAAAATGAACACATGTGATGTATGCGAATATCTTGAATCGAGCCTATGTGTTTTAAATAGCACATTTAACTATGTTGATATAGCTAAGTAATATGCATAGTATATGGATATGTATTGATTATACCAATAGAGACAATATCATAGGTTTGAGCTTGAACTTACATATAACCCATGTAGAACACTAAGTAATGCTTATTGTATATGGCAATTAAGTTGATATTGAAGTAATGCCTAGTCTATCTGTGATTAACACTTGCTAATTATAACTATTCCATGGTGTTGATAAGGAAAATAAGGGGAATATACATGCTACTTGATAATGGTGATGTAAGTGCAATTATTATATTTAAGATAATGGTAGTATACTATGGAACAAGCATTAGAATCACATACACATGTAATGCAGGTGTTGATACTTGTTGCCATTGCTTCCTAGTAATACTTCATTTCATGATAAAATTTCTTCAATTCTGGTAATTATGTCTATTGCTAATGAGTGTACCTATGATATCTCATGTAGTTAATATGAGATAAGAGTAATATGACAACATGTATTGACTATGGTAAATAGGTGAGAGATATTATAGTAATGGAATGGCTATACTCCCTTGTTTTTCAGTTTAGGTTATTTCATTTAACTCTTATTACATGCTACTCTTTGTAATTAGTAATCATGTTGTTTGCTTCTGTTTGCTTCTATTCCATGGTGTTGATCAGGAAAATAAGGGGAATATACATGCTACTTGATAATGGTGATGTAAGTGCAATTATTATATTTAAGATAATGGTAGTATACTATGGAACAAGCATTAGAATCACATACACGTGTAATGCAGGTGTTGATACTTGTTGCCATTGCTTCCTAGTAATACTTCATTTCATGACAAAATTTCTTCAATTCTGGTAATTATGTCTATTGCTAATGAGTGTACCTATGATATATCATGTAGTTAATATGATATAACAACATGTATTGACTATGGTAAATAGGTGAGATGATATCATAGTAATGGAATGGCTATACTCCCTTGTTTTTCAGTTTAGGTTATTTCCTTTAACTCTTACTACATGCTACTCTTTGTAATTAGTAATCATGTTGTTTGCTTCTATTATCTATGTTATATCTCATACAAAAACCTTTAACTATAGCTGGACAAATAGGGTAGAGGTTAGTAGTGTCTGTATTCAATGGACATACTTCCTGATAATGATCATTGTTCTAATACCAAGATCAGATTCATAATATGAAATGTTATGGAATTAATGTGAATTGATATCATTGTATACTACATAGTGAAATACTAAAATTGTGGTATCCAATAGTCCATAATAATATACAATAGACTTATATTAGTAAGTTGTATTGATAGTTATTGTTGTACTAATCCATATCCAAGTAATGTAAATCAATTGATTTCAACATTTACAATGTGTGTAATAAGATAATCACTATCATAAGTAGTACTAATACACTAAATCTATGTGGTGAATAGGTGATCAAAGTAGTAGTAGTAATCTCATATTACTGGTAGTTTAATGAGCAGTAGCTTCGTGTTAATCATGTTACTAGTATTTCTTATTTTGTGTTGTTTCATATGGTATAAGTAGTAAGAGCTTAAATTAGAGCTTATTTCATAGTTACCCATCATGTAATGGTTCCAACAACTATGAGTAAGCATATGGTGTTAGTTATGTGATTACCTTTATCTAATGATACTGTGATTCCATTGTGTCAATACTAGCTATAACTAATAGTACACATCATGTTCATAGCGAAATTGGTCTAATACAAGTATAAACATAAAATGTACGTTGGCCGGAATGGCAGAAATACAATATGTAAATATTATAGTATGATATAGCTCTATTTCACTCTATCCCATATATGTAAGCTATCCTATATTTTAGAGTAATCCCATATTGATTACTTAGTACAAATATATTCTGGGAATAGAGTGTAGAGTCATAATGAAGAAATGAATACATAGGATTGAATGGAAATAGATCATGTACATGTTGTTAATGATCCCTTTGGTGAAAAAGCATAGTCCTATTTTGGTAAGTGTAGGTTTTCCCAAAGCTTTTGTCCATAATAAAAGACTGCTTGGTGACTCAACATATCAAAAATAATTTCTTCTCTTTTCTTTTTTGTTATAATAATTTTAGATCTATGGAAGATTTTGTGATAGCATAACTCTTGATAAAAGTTAATTTCAAAACTTTGTTCAATCAATGTCATGATTGCTTTGGATGGACATTGTTGTTGTTGGTTACTTCCAATCTAAAGTTAAGGTCAGGAATTTCATTGGATTAATTATAAATTTGGAATCTCCTTTGACTTTTACTTTTCCATTCGCAACTTAGAGGTAGCCATTGATCTCCTGTTAAGGCCTTCAAGGATTTTTTTTCTAGTCCATCCCATGATCACTACATAAATAGAATTTATTTATAGCGATTATTCTCTTAAGATTCCCTCACAACCTAGGCTACTTTAGTTCACTCTTGCAGAGCTGTCAAAGATCAACATATATCTTCCTCTTCTATATTCAATGTTTATGTTACTTGTATGGTGATAAAATTAATGAGCAAAGGACTATATTGCAACTTGCCACTGTGTATGTAAAAATATGTAACTCTTTGGAACCAATAAAATAATATGCAACCGAAGAATCAAATTATATGAAAATAATTACAAGTGCTCTTTAGAGTCCAATACATGTATCTTTTTCATCTTTCCAAATAACAATCTTAGTAAATGACCTTTGTACTTTGTATATATTGTTCTATTCAATTTCTCATTGAAGTAAATGCAAGAGCATATATACATTTAACACACACACACACACACAAAATTATAGAGAATCTCCCCTGAAGTATGGAGAAATGTAGAATGCAATTGGAAAAGTGGTTGCATTGTTATGAGACAGTGTAAGAAAATAGATTGTGGAAACAACATAACCCTATATGTAATGTCCATGGTCAAGAGGGACGATCTGATCCTTTGCTATAAGTTCTTCACCACCTCAGATATATACCACATTGCAACTTGGGCCATAGTTGTAAGCAATATCTTAAATAGCGGACCACTGTCTCATTATGCCATTCCAATGCTCATGTTAGGTTTTTTGTATAAACTGATTTGTTATATGGATTATTGTGTTTGTTATACCATTAATGTTTGGCATTTTGTTGAAATTATATGATTCCTTCCATGGACGCTTGTCATAGTGATGACTATAGTATGTAGATTCACAATCATTTTTACCAACTAGTTGGTATTTGACCCACGCCCCCCCCCCCCCCCCCCCCCCCCCCACCCACAAAAAAAAAAAGTGAAAAAAAGAGGTTAGATTTAGAGGTAGCTAGGCCATGGATCCTATATGTTGCTCCCTGCTTCCTGCACATTTATCTACAATGTAGTTATTGCTTACAGTTCACTACTTTGACTAAATAATATTACTATGATCATGTCAAATGAATAGAGTCATTCTTGATTATAGTGCACTATTTTGACTAGATGTTGTTGAATATTTAGTTTGTATTCAAGTATTGTTGGGATTCTTTAGGGTCGGTATTTGATGTGTGTTTATTGTTACAGTTCTTTGTCATTTGTAGCTTGATTGAAAGTATACCAAAGTGGCTTGGTCTATTGTTGTTAACGATGTTTTTAGGCTTGTATTTAGAGGTGGCTAGACCAAGGCTCCTAGGTTTCGTTGACTACTTCTTAAACATTAATCTAGAGGTACATAGCATATGCTTTAGCTCGAATAGGATTTTTTTCAACCCACACTATACAAATGTCTCAAATATCATCAATCATTCAAACCAAGAATACACGTATAACTATATATCCATCAAATAGCAGTGTTGACCCCCCCTCACTTCCTTTCCCAAAACAACATACACCTACTATCATCTTGAATACTCTAACAATTTGGCAACTATTTTGGTATATTTTTCTAGCTCTACAATCGAAACCAAAGCATTACGTGGTGACTTGGCCTAATATAAATAATTTGTTTCCTTTACTTCTTTTTTAAGAATTTTAGATCTATGGATTCTCTTGTGATAATATAATTGTTGATAAAAGTTGATCTCAAAACTTTGTTGGCTGATTTTCATGATGTTTCAAGAGAAAATAGTTGATTGGAAAAAGTGATTTATCCTAGTTGGAAAAAATTTATAACTTTTTCTATGAATATATTGGTCTACGACCTAGGATATTTTTCTTGCATTGAATTGCATAAGTGATTCCTTGTCGAATTATTGTCTATTGTAAGTGAAACATTGTTGTTGCAAAGGAATTTAGCTATTTGTCTCTTTCCTCACTAGTTTCCTACAATATTAAGTCATTGGTCAATATTCTATGTAGTCAAAACTTTATTCCCCCCCCCATATTTGCATATTTCCTTTTTGACTGTTGACTTTGGTTGGATAGATAATGGCTATGGGTACTGTTCTCTGAACATGAAATTTCTCCTCTAACTATTCATTGCCATTGTTGCTTGGTGTACTATGGTTAATAGTTTTCTCCTAGTGAAATGGTCTACACGCTTCAAGGTTCTTCTACATGAAATCCTAGGTACCATGTATACCTTGTTCACTCAAAATGATAATGAACTATAAATAAGTTCCAAGCCCCATAATAACAATGAACCATAATTCATTTCTAAGTGTTTGAGTTTTGGAAAAAGGCAAGGTTCTTAACAATATTGGATGTCTCTTAACATGTTATTTTCCTTTCTCATTTAGAGAATAAATGAGCCTTTTGCATATTTTAGTGGTTTTTCTTTATGATATGCTAATAAGGATCTATTATCAACGACATTTTAGGGAAAAGAAAAAAAACAAGGGAAAACTACTAATAACTACTTCCCTTGTACCCAATTCCATTTGTTTAGGAAAATATAGTCATTTGTCATTGCAACTAAAATACTAATGAACAAATCTATAGGTTTTCATGTTTCACCTTCTAGTTTTTCTTTTCTAGCTTATAGAACTATGTTGCAATTTTATTTGTTTCTTAGTCTAAAACTTTTTTAAAATGGTGTGGCAGGTGCAATTTCCTACTAAGGATACTTTGTCAATTTCCTTTTATAGGTACTTTGCTCACTGTATCATGGTATTTGTAGATACATAAACCAAAAATTCCAATCAAGCATCCATTTTAAATGCATAAAGTTGTTTTCAACTACATGGTTCAAATGCATAGGAAATTGATCGCATTTTAGCCATATTGCAGTTGTTTCTTTTGAAAATTTTCTACTATGAACCAAGAAACTGCTTGTTTGATACCTTAGTTGTGCTATTTCATTTTCGTTATGCATTACTAAAGATAAGAGAAGGTATCATGAAATATAATTTGTGTGCCTCATTGGAAAATAGGGGCCCTATAGCTCTTCAATCGATGCGAACAACTTTGTCTATTGATTTCTTATCACATTTGAACAATGTAACTGATGTTGTTGCGGACCTGGATCAAATTCCAGTGTCTTCTTCACAATCAAGTAAGCATAATGGATAATGGATATGGGGCGATATTTTTTGCATCATATGGTTTTGCAAATTGATAGATATCCCAATTTCCATTTGGTTGTTGGAAAAAGGAACATAATGCATTATTTGCAGTGCTACAAATACAAAGCATTGCTACAACATTTTGTTCCATGACAAAACTCTTTCTTCGAGACACTTTGAACCATTTCTACAATACAGGACTCAAGACTATATGGGAAATCCTTTGTCCCTATGTTTTGAGAGCATGTGCAGAAACTAATTTTTAAACAACCTAATGGACCCTCCATCTATTGAATAAGAACTATTAGAACACGATATTTGTATTTTTGGTTCTATAATCGGTGATTGTGGTGATTCGCTATTTCAATCTATCTACAATTTCACCTCATTGTTTTACATATATAATTTGAGAAAATAAATGGCACAAACAATTTACAATTTCTTCATTACAAATGACATACGAGCAACCAAATGCTTGAACAAGTATCTTGATTGAATAAAAATCAAACAAAAAACCCCCGTTCCTAGTTGGGAAGGATATATTGTAAACTTGTCAAAGCCATATAGGCATGGTAATATAGAAGCTGGTGAGATTGGAATACAATGGTTGTGTGAGTTATTAGGTGCTAACATATACATTTGAAATACCAAGCTAATTTTGTTTTCCTAAGATTCCATTCAACACACAATTCCTTAGAAATTTTATATCTGATGTAGGATTTGTTGGATTCATCACATTTGCATTTCCAACCATTGCTAAAGAAAAATACTTTGGACCTTTCTTCAACCATGTTCTCTGCAATTGCAACTACTAGTCTCCATACCCTGTCCAACAATTGCAAAGATAATTAGGAACTTGAATCAAACAACATTAACATAGAACAAAATATTGGTACCAATGCAATTAACAAAGTAAACAATCTGACCACAATTAACACATGCACAAATGGAAAAAATGTAAAAAGATATAGATTAAAAAAACTAGTGTTTCGGTACAAAGGGTACTCCCAAATGACCGAACACCTAGAGTAGACACTCACACAAACAGATCACAGATCAACAATGTGGTTTAAACCCTCAAAAGGGAAACACTCCATGACCCTAGACAAATAGCTACTTGAGATAGTTTATTATGCAAAAGAAAGAAAGTTACAAATGAGCTTCTCATAATCGATCAACTAGCCAATGACCCTCCATGCTCTTTAAATATATATCATGGACCAATCGGGTGTTAAACCATAGATAAAAGGTAGTTATGATCTAAGAGAAGATGAACCATCGGATCACTCTATGTCTAGAACATATTGTGGCCGTCGAATTAGATATTTACAAATGAATACTAATGCATACTAAATAAACACACTTTTTCTAATGGATATATTATAACAAGTCGATATTAACTAACTCCTAAGTGTCTAAATATCCTAACATCCCCCCTTAAGAACAACTTGGGATAGGATTGAAGGATTTACAAAAATGACACTATTAGGAGAAGGAAGGAGGAATTAGAGCCTGCCCCCCCTTAATGATAAGTTCCTAAACTCCTAACATAGATCAAAGTTTAGAAAACCTTAGTTCTGTAAGATACTTGGTGAATATGTCTGCAACTTGATCATCTGTAGGGAAAAGAGCACTTCAAGAATGAAATCATGAACAATATTTATGATGAAGTGCATATGTAGCTCAATGTGTTTGTTGTGTTGATGTTGAAATAGATATTTGGAGAGCTTTATGGCACTTTGATTGTCGCACCAAAGTGGATTAGACTGTTGTTGTTCGAATACAAACTCATAAAGGATCCGTCAAAGCCATAAAGCTTCTTGATTGGCATTAAATGTGGCTCAATATTTTTCTTCTATTGAAGAAAGAGCAAGATATTGTTGTTTCTTACAAGCCCAAGTGATAGGTCCAGATTCCATGCTAAAAACACATGCAGTAGACTTTCTATCATTAGGATCCCCGACCCAATCCAAATAAGTGAAACCAACCAACAAAGGAATCCCCCTGTAGTGTAATAAATCCCAAATTGAATTGTACCCCGAATATATCAAAGTATTATTTTTCCTGCTTTCCAGTGACACTCACGGGTTGTTTTCATATAGTGGGAAATACGACCAATGGAAAAATAAAGGTCAGGATGGAAATTAGTCAAGTATACGAGACTACCAACAAGATTTTGATACAAGGTGGCATCTAATTCAGGTGAAGTACAAGTGGCAGTAAGTTTGACTCTAGACTAGAAGGGAGAAGGGGTTGGTTTACAATCTTCCATGTGAAAGCGACGAAGAAGGTCACAAGCATACTTGGACTAAGAAATAAATATTCCTTCTTTGGTTTGCAAGACTTGGAGACCAAGAAAATAATGCAAATGTCCTAAGTATGACATTTCAAAATTTTGCTTAAGACTGGATTTCACATGCGTTAATATTTTAGGGTCACTACCAGTAAGAATAAGATCATTAGCATATAGAACAAGGATGATGAGATGGTTTCCTACTTTCTTGTTATAGACAGTGGGATCAGAATGACATCTAGAAAAACAAGTGTCAAGTAGAAAGCTATCAGTTTTGGCATACCAAGATCAAGGAGCTTGTTTAAGACCTATAAGCATTTCTTAAGGTGACATAAAAGTCTAGAGTCATTCTGAACATATCCAGGAGGTTGTTCCATGTAAATTTCCTCCAATAAATTACCATGTAATAATGCAAACTTGACATCACTTTGATGGACCTCCCATTTATGTAAGGCTTCAAGAGAAAGAACAAGGCAGATGGAGTTCATTTTTGTGACAAGAGCAAAGGTTTCATTGTAGTCAATCCCTTCAACTTGGGAAAAAACTTTGGCTACTAACATTTCCTTGATTCTTTCAACATTTCCATCTGATGCATACTTAGTTGTGTAGACCCATTTACATCTGATAACTTTTATTCCTTTTGGAAGAGATACAAGATCCCAAGTATCGTTCTCCATTAAAGAACAATTTTCTTCATCCATAATTGCATTCCAATTTGGAATTCCTGAAGCTTCTACAAAATTTTCTAGATCATGACTCTTTGAAACTCGAGACAAAAGAGAATAGGCTCACTGGAACTGAGAACATGTTCGACATTGATCTCTAAGATCACCGACAACTTCACCAGTTGCTTCACATGTTGAACTGACCCATCAAGGAAGCAATTGTGTTGGTTCAACTGGATAAAAATGAGAAGGTGGAGGTGTATTTTTATCTTCACTGTCATGATCATAAACTGGATATGGAAATTTTTCAATAAAGTTGGAATTAGAAGAAGGCACAAGCGTAGAATTAGGCTCGCAAGAAAAATATGGCACAAATACCAAGTTAGGCTCGCAGGCCAAGATATTTTCATAAAATTTTACATATCTTATAATAATTACATCATGAGAATGTGGCCAAATAAGTCTATAACCTTTTACATATTCAGAGTATCCAACAAATATGCACTTTTCACTTTTAGGCTGCAATGCTTTCCGTTTTCATCTGGAATGTGACCCCATGCTTCACTACCAAACACACAGAAGTGACCTACATCTAGTTTAAATTTACTCCATGTTTCTTCTGGTGTGATATCTTGTAAAGCTTTAGCATGGGTGTGATTAACCATGTAATTTTCACAATTTATGGCTTCAGACCAAAATTGAAGACTTAGTCCCTTAGCTTGGATCATACAATTAACCATTTATTTTAAAGTGTGGTTCTTTCTTTCAATTACACCATTTTGTTGTGGTGTATATGGAATAGTGTGTTGTTGTTGGATTCCTTTTTTAGTGCAGAAAGTAGTGAACTTGTCGTTAACATATTCTCATCCATTATCATATCTTAACTTAAGAATTTGATGACCAGATTTTTTTCAACAAGGGCCTTGTAGGCCAAGAACATGTTAAATACTTCGCTCTTAAGTTTTAGGAAATAAAACCAAGTGCGTATGGAGTAATCATCATTGAACGTTAAGAAATATTTGAAACCAAAAAAGGAAGCATAAGGGAGAGGACCACACAAATCACTATGCACAACCTCCAAGGGAACCGAGGTGTTCCAAGAGGCACGTTTGTAAAAATTGTCCTGGTGATGTTTTTCGAGTAAACATCTGGAACAACCACCATACCTGCAAGATACAATCGGAAGACCTGTCACCATATTGTCTTTACATAGTTTTTGTAGTGAGCGATAATTTAAGTGTCCAAATCGCTCATGCTAAATTTTGCTCAAGTCATCACTATGAGCAACAAAAACTAAAGGAAAAGGTGATGACCAAAAGTTGTTAAATTTGTACAACCTGGTAATATCATGAACAATTCTGGTATCTAGGACATGCTGAGGATCTTTAAAATCCTTGATTACAACTTGGTGAGGTGTAAAATTTATAGGTTTACCTTCACTAGAATGAGTGATTTGATAGACTTACAACAAATTGAAGGAAATTCTTGGAACACATAGGACATCACTAAAATGACCATTATCTACTGGAACTATTCTAGATCCTACAACACCTAAAGATCTATCATCACCAATAAATATTTGTTTGGTGTTGCATTCATGCATAGTAGAAAATATGGCTTGATCCTTATCCATATGATAATATGCTCCAAAATCGATGAGCCACTCATTTGAAGTAGAAGAAGAAGATGCAGTATAAGAACCAGAAGCGCAAAGTGCATGACCATGAGATGTAGATCCCGAAGATGAATCAAGTTGATGTGGTGATTCTTTAGTGTTGCTTCTAAGGCTTTCATCTTCTTGAAACACTTAGATTCATCATGATTATCGTTCCCAAAATAGTTGCAATGACGCTCAGTCTTCTTTCCCTTTGACTTGGATCATTTTTCATTTTGGAAAGAATGATTTGACTGAGAGGGTTTGGGACCCTTGTTTGGATTATTATTGTGAGAATATTGTTTCTTGAGAGTCTTGGACTTTTCTTTCTGTTGAGCCAATAAGGCTTTCCTAGATGCATCTCTGTTGCTAATCATTCCAAGATGTATGAGTTTATATTGCTCTCTAATCAAGGAATCACAAAAGTATTCAAGACTAGGCTCAATATAGCTATTTGAATTCAAGGATTCTTTCATGGAGTAAAATGTAGATACAAAAACAAAATATGTTGGTCCCAAGTTTGTAAAGAATATGATAAATGCATTGCTTGTCTTCCCTCTTAATTTTGCATTCTACACATAAGAGTCTAAGAGTTTTGTACTTAGATAAATAATATTGAATGCAAGAAAAATCACTTGGATTTGAATAAATTAACTCGTTTTCGAGTTGATGACCTCAAATTTCATTATGTTTACCAAACACAACTTCCAACTTTTCCCAAGCTTTATCAGGTTTATCAATTCCATATATGTGGAATCGTAAATCAGTAGAGATTGACATCCCAATCAATCCACAAGATTCATCACATTTATTTGCCTATTTTATTTTCTTATCATCATCAGTGGGTTATGTTTCTTTCCTTGAGGTAATTATGTACAGTCCCCTACTTCGTAGAACATACTCCATATGAGATTTCCATGAGAATTAGTTGGACATAGTAAGTAGAATATCACATGGAACAACCATATTGTAAAAAGGCTATAAAATCATAAACCAATGGTCTAAATGCAAATATCTCTAAAAAACAGACCGTTTAAGAAAAACGACACTGAAAACTGACTCCGGATGAGGAAGTTATGCTTGATTTTTTTTGTAAAGGTTGAAGATGATCCCAAGAGTGGCGTGGAAGATCAAGGATTGACCAACTGGAAAACAAATACCCACCTCTTCCCAAGATTAACCTTTTAAACTCACTTTACTTACAAGAAAGTTTCTTTATGTGAATCACTTTTGTACAATAAGTGAAATTCACTTTTACAAGGATGTTACTTCAATATTGCAACAAAAACTAAAAGACTTAAGTGACTCAATTTTATAATTCAAGCAAGATGCGCTTTTACAATAAAGTAACTTAAAATTATATTTGCATGCACTTTTAGAAAAGTAACTAATAATACTTCAACTCAATGCCTATTATGGAATAAAGCAACTTTGAACTAAGTGAGCCAATATTTAAAGGTACGTAAAAGATGGGAAGGAGGAAGGATTTTATTTTTTATTTGTTTAACTCTTCTGTCTCTAAGTGCGTGCTTGCTTCTTTTCTTTCAAATCTCATGAAATGGTCATATATGGGGCAAACGAAAACCTTTTTCGATCAAATGGGATGGTGATTGGGGGTTAGGGGTTAGAATTATATAAGTCTTTCGGTTAAGGGTTTCAAGGAATACAAATTATAAAAATTATAAACTAAGTGTTACATATATGTCCTTATAATGAAATCTAGGATCTCAACTAGGTTCATGAAATCCTAAATCAAGACAAACAAAATATCATAGAAACTCTATTGTGAATCTATAGTCACATCAAAACAAAATTATGAATAAGTAATTTTGGGATTTTAATTTTCTAGTTTCTTTGTTCTCTCTTTTTTTCTTGGTCCTACAAATTAAGTTAGTCTAAAGGATGTTAAACAGAGTATTATCATCATTATATAAGTTATTAATCTTGTGTTATAGGGATTATATAGACAAGGGATAGAGAATTATTATGTTAGAAGTTATTTAATGTTCTAAGGTTTAAGGATTAGATATGATGGTGGCTATAATGTATAAGGGTTATCAATGACCAATGCTTATAATTGGTCATGCTTGACCCTTCAAAGAATGTAGTTCTAGACCTCGGTGGAAATATTAACTTCATGCCATACATTTATTCATATGAGGTACTCGACTAACCTCACCATTTATTCATATGAGGTACTCAACTAACCTCACTTATCCAGTAGTCAAATTATGGATATAATAATGAACCATAGAACATGTATACCAATTGGTCCATTGGCAGTAGACCAAGTCTATGTTCAAATCAATACCTATACAAAATTGAAATTTTTTAAGTTTCCTTCAAATGCCTATTGGAATACCATTGATGCACTCCATGCACATAACAATCTACTAAAAACTAATTGCAATGATTTTCCATCAAGATTAGCATAATGTTATCACTCCTCTAGAAAAAATAAAATAAATGATCATGGTGAACATATATGTTATCAACGGAGATGTATATTCCTATAAAAAATGATCAATGGAAGACATATATTTATGGCATAACTAGAATTTTACAAAATTCTATATGAAAAAGGATTACTACATATAGAGTCTATAGTTTCTCCTATAACAATAAGTTACAACCACTCCTGTAGTTGATCTCATAAAAAAAAATTATATCCATACCCCCGTAGCTGCTCCTATAGCAATAAGATACAAACACTCTCGTGTAGCCACTCCTCCAATAAGATACAACCACCTTATTCCTTTTCAAATGATGCAATTTATTCCTACAAAATTTATCAGCACATATAAAGGGAAACAAATACCATCTTCCATCTCATTGTATTTTAGCAAACAACCACATGTTTCTTTTCACAATTTCATTTCTTTCATCTTCTTCCACAAGCCTTTTCATCTCTACATTCACATTATTTGAATGTCTAATCACCATCCAAAAACAATGTGATCACCATCACACTACTACCCTCATGTTACTTGGAACATAAGAGCTCAATCTCCCATCTAGGAGACCTTCTGACTGCACTTTTCATTAGAGATCCACTTATGTGGTCAAGGAGATCCACTCGCCAACAACATGGATTCATATCTATTTCACCAATGTTACACCTTCAAATGGGTGTCCCTCATGTAATGATAACTCTTTCCCGGCTTTAAGCCACGCGTTTAAGATCATCACAATGACTATCTTGCACAATCATGGATAATTGCCACCACAATTGTCATCTCAAGTTGCGCGCACTGTCTTTATCCAATAGTAACTTTCTCATATACTCTCTTCTCATTCAACAACAACCCTATACTTTTTCTTCACTTCATGCAGCCTTTCTTCTCTCTATTCTCACATAACTCGAATCTACTACCTCTTCTTTTTTTCTCTTTGCATCTTCTCCATGTTTCTAAAGTCTGGTTCCTAAGCTTGTGCACCATTCCTTCCACTGTGACCTTATTGTATCAGAATCATAATGAACTCTTTCTGGAATCTCATTGTCTTAATATTCCACAATCTTTCACATCGAGGGACAAACCAAAGACAAACCAGAGTTGAACCTCGCTCTGATACCACTTGATGTAGTGATTTTGTGCCTTCACCGCCATCAGAGTACTTTTGAAACATAATGATTGTATAAATACAAGACTCATCACAAATATTAAATAAGTAGTATCTACTACAGCACAATAACATGTCTTCTGAAACAATAATCACAAAACTATATGTCATCGACTCTTTAAATGCAATCTAACCCAAGGTAACTTCATATGGTATCAACATCCATTCGTCTAGGATACAAATCGGTGCACACTCTTCAAACACTCTCAATTGCTCCATATGACCTTCAAGTTTAGAACCACTCATTGATGATTGACTAAAAAACATAGACAATTAACCACAATCTCCAACCATGCCATCACTCTGCTCCACGCATGATGTTACTCTAACATAGGTTTTTTGTTTAATAAACACAAGCATGTTGTTACTTCAATAAATAGGAATATAGACATCTAATAACGATCAAACTCATGTGTTACTACTATCACAACATTCAGATTAATATCGAGGAAATTATAAGATCCTATCGCATCCCATAGTTGCTCTACCACAACATTTCAATTATCCAAGCGAGGACACTACTCTCTACAGCAATACGCAGTTACCCATTCACACATTCATGTGCAGGTATCAACTATGTAAATAATTATACAATATCCAGTGCTTATATTATTACTAAAAAATAAATAGAGTACAGAGAATACAAATGTTGGTATTACTAGACATTTATTGCTTCCACAATCTATCGTTCTCTCATCGTTAGGTTGCAGGCCATGGAAAACTGAACACGTGATCCCTTCTTCTACCCCCAAGTGTTTTTTTTCTTATAGCACCCCTTTTCTATTTCATTGAATCTCTCTTTATTCTCCACGTGACTATTCATTTTTTGCCTCTTTCATCTTCAAGCTTTCACTTCTTCCTTGCCTTGTCCTCAATCTTTCTTCCACTAGTGATCCAAATTACTCAACGTTCAAATTCCACATGAATATTGTATCTTCTTCCATGCATTCCATGTGTTTCTTCCCTATACATGCTTTCCAACAATAATTTTTGTAACTCCCCATGCACTTAATTACTCACAACCATTAGGTTTTATCCTAGTATTTTTCATCCTACAAGAATCCATAATCCACATTGCCCTAATATTATGTTCCTCATCTATGCACCTATTTTCCATGTTTTCCACACACTCACAGAATCACTACCACATTTCCCTAATTATTTATTTATGTTTATTCACCACACATGATCGCACACCAGTTGCATCTGTCTTACTTTATTGTGCACTGTCAACACTAGTCGTAGTAGCAAAGAATTATTATTACATGAGTAGCATCAAGAGATGCTGCAACTCCTTGTCACTTCCAATCTACCAAATGGAAACACTTTAACTGGTTGAAACTCCATTCCAAACTCTAGATTATGCACTCACAACAAATGTAGCTATGTTTATGGAATAACTGCAACTACGCACCAAGGTAATCAATGAACTCAAGCTCCTACTACAACTCCCAACGCACATCTGTAAATTGACTCCAATGCTAATCCATCAAATTGCTCCATCTACTTTACATGATTTGGGGATCTTTACAATGAACAATGTGAACGTTCCATATAATAGTGAAGTGGAACTAATGGAATATGTTGGCCCAAAGTATGAATACGCACATTGGGGTAGGCTAACAAGATATCTAACAAGTATGCACATATAAATAATTTGCGCAAATTGTAATGAAATGAAAGAAAACATTCAACATAAACGATATTCCATATATATTGATGGAAAACTCGAATCATGTGGAAATTTTGTTGGGATTATAAACAGTACTTGTCCTGGAAGCACAAACAATCTACCCAATTGTGTTTTTGTTGAGGGTGACGATAACAAAGTTGTGGTTGGTGCAATAAAATCAATACCCTCAAGAAAGGAGTTGTTGCTCAATCATCATTTGAATGGGATCTAGGAATCATGTAAGCATGGCTTAGAAATCATGTCCATGATTTACTAAAAAGCATGTATTTTGTTTCTTCATTATTTTTCATTACTGATACCTTATGTCGTTAACAAATTATCTTTGTATATATGCTTAGCAAATCATGGTTTATGTTATAGGATGATCAAGGGAATGGGAAAGAAATCGTCGAT
>LPNX010992581.1:310869-336534 GCA_001517045.1 Pseudotsuga menziesii
ACGAGGATGACATGGAGATATCGATAGTTGATGACCCTTTGGTAGCTCTAAGAAAAAATGTTAAAAATTTAGTTGATGAACTAGCAGAAATTATTTGGGTAACTATCCCATCATGGAGATTCTTGTTATGTAGATTAGTGCCCATGTCAATGCCTCATCCTAATGAAGATGACATGGAGATATCAGTGGTCGATGAACCTTTGGTAGCTCTTAGAAAAAATGTTAAAAAATTAGTTGATGAACTAGTGAAAATGGTGTAAGTGGAAGATAATCCTTAAAATGAAAGGAGAAGCAAATTATTGATGGACTGCATCATGAAGTACACTGTAAGTTTTTTAAAATTACATTCCATTAATTTTTTTAAAGAATATGGCATTTTTTAAATGAATCCAAGATATTAACTCAGTGAATTCTATTTTCTTAGAAATACTTGAGATGGGGAGAATCTAATGTTTGCAATAGAAAACCTTCATCTATGCTTGCACCCCCTTCTCCTGTTGCACATGCTACTACTGCCCCAAATCCTAGTATTGTCATGTATGCCCCTAATTCTACAGCTAGTGGTGGTGGGGTGTAGACCATGACCCTAACTACACATGGGACCATCGATTCTAGTACTCGTGTGATGTAATCATTTGAGGTTGATATGAGTGTGATAGGATTACTCATAAAGAGCACCGTGCAATTACCAGTTGAATTACAGATGGACTATGATTTGGTGTTGGTAAAGGGATTAAAATTCCATGGTAATTATGTCCAATCCATTGCAATACATTGATTTTATACAAAGAATCATATTGTTATAGTCATTTAATATATTTTATCAGGACATTTTTTGCAATGAAGGAAATAACATGTTCTAACATCACTTACATGAAAGAACCAAAAGTTGCTGGATGGCACTTCCGAAGATCATCCTCTGGGAAATTTGGCTTGAAAGGAATTCTCTAATTTTCAGAGGGACAAAGATGGTAGACAACAAGGTGGCTGCCAAAATAGACACTTTGTTGGGTGACTGTCTGTCTCAACTCTGGAGTGGCGCCCACCCCACAGACAAAAAAGAATCCAATTGTCTTGTTAGTCTCTCACTGAAGATCCCATTTGCTATTCAAAAGAGAAAGAAGAGGAAGTCTTGGGAAATAAGACTAGATGATAAGGCTATGGAAGGTTGGCTGAGAAGTTTGAACTCTCAGCCTCTGTTTACAAATGGTGCCTCTAAGGGAAATCCCATTGCGGTAGGGGTGGGGTAGGGTTTTCTTCACCCCGGATGGCATAATTGAAACTAGCTTCTCTTGGGGACTCAGCACGGAAACAAACAACATATACGAAGCCTTAGAAATTTGGAAAGGACTTGTGATTTCCAAGAACAAGGGAATTACAAGGCTCACAGTGTTGGGATATTTGAGGATAGTTATCCAAGCAATTGTCGAAGGAACTCTACCAGATCATATGCACCTCAGACAACTATTAACCAAGATCCAGTCCTTAGTGCACTCTTTCCACAAAGCCAATTTTTTTCATGTGCTTAGAATACACAATAAGGAGGCGGACTTAGTGGAAAACTTAGGCTCGATGCTAAGCCCTGGTTCCCTCCATATCAATGTGTCCCATGATTTTTCCCCCTTCCATAGGACCAAGGCTGAAATAAAGCGATGTGGACATGAGAAGGACATGTGAGGAGGACAAGTGTCGTCATTTGGGAGCTCAAGGAAGGTTTGGACATGTGGTGTTCACATGCCATCGCGTGGGAGATCATGGCAGAGCAAGGAGCATTTAAATTCATGTACGAGCGTGCGAATAGTGCATGCGAACAGGATATAAGCAGTCTCGTCGATCCACCGTGAGCTAGGAAAGGTGATGTATGAATTAATGAACATTATGATGATCCCTGGTGGTCTGGTGTTTTCGTGCGTGAGGAGTAGAGATATAAACGCCAGGAAGATGAAGGGAAGAGGAACATTGGTCTGGCTGGTTTGCATGTGAATTGAGGTTGTTTTCAGAGCAAGTTATGGGAAGAAGCTACGAGTGGTGGCGCCGAAGGAGGTCAGAAGTGTGGTAGAAGTTATGGCTTCCTCCGAATCATTGGGATCATTCAAACCGACTCTAGTTGATTACGATGTTAGAGAGGAAGTGGAGAAGCTCAAAGGCGCAATGGAAGTAATTGCTTCTGAAGGAGGTAGAAGGTTGGGAAATGTGGAAGGAGACCTGACATTCCTGAGAAAGGAATTCAAACACACTGTCAGAAAGTATGAATCTACAATTATCAAATTTTTGGAAAATTTAGAGGTGAAGTTTGATAAGCTCGAGCTGAGGGTGGTCAAATTGTAATGCGCAAGCAAATCAGGTTTGTCATCCCGTCCCTATGGGGACTCTGCATAGCCTGTGGATTTTGCACTGTTTTGTCTCCTACATGTTGTGGAATGATTTACAGTATGTTCTTTTCTGAAGTATAATATGTATGTCTTCCTGTCGGTTTATTGTTAGTTCTAAAAGGTTTCGATGGACTCTGTTAGTGTTCTGATATCCTGAACTTATGTTAGCTTCAGTCATTTACTGTGTTAGTTTGTTCCTTTTGTAAGGGAGTTTAGGACCTTCTTTGCCACTTCCATAAGGGCATGTTTAAAGATGGATAAGGATGGTTGACCTGCATTGCCACTTCCATAAGGGTGTTTTGTAAGATGAACCCTGTTTCTGTGGTTATACCACCTCCTTTATATAATATAATCGTTTCTGTCTGAAAAAAACATCACCTACATGAAAATGAATTAGCTTTATTTGCACCAACAATTATAACAGGTTATAAATATCATAGCAATAACCTGAATGAGTTGATGAAACACATGATCAAGTTGTTTAGTCTTGTATTCAACTAAAAGATGGTCCAAACCATGGTAAGGAAGTACTTTAAATCTATGTGGGATGATTACTGCACTAATATCAGTCGATCATTAGGTGAATGAGCATCCTGGAACAATTCGAGAATGTGAGTGGGATGCACTAATAGAGGATTCCAAGGAGAAGAAGATGAGAAAAGAGGGATGTATTAGTACCCCAAAGGAGAACTAGGTTGAAAGTTGAACATGCCCGAGCCTATGGCTCAAATTTTAACGATATTAGAGTGGAATATAGACTGAAATTTGATTCATATTGTGAATGCTTTAGGTATTTTAACATGTTATGACAAATTTATAGATGTAAAGGTGGGTGAAAAAGGAATTTTATGAAATCTAGCAAAACAATAGGAAAATGGAGATGTAAGAAATGATGAAAACAAATCTTTAATTCTAGAAAGCGACGACGGGAGAATTTCCTAAAGGAAGATTAATTCCGAACGTATGAAGTTGTAATGTATAGAATTCAGTAATTATTTATGTGTTGAAAGGTTAAGCATGATGTATTTATGATTCTTAAACAATAATACATTATTGTGTGAGATACAGAAATGAACTTCCATACATATAGCAACCATACAAATTCTTTAAAGATTATGACAAAAACAAATTAACATTGAATTTGTGGCGTAACATTTAAAATTTAATAAAATATAGAGGCTCATCAATGCTCAATTTAGATCAAATCTATTACACTTGATTTATTATTATCCTCATGATTCCTCTCATATAATTGATAATATAACAAAATATGAACATAGAGAAAAACTATCTGCGAGACTCGATATCATTAATCTTTGACAAAGCTTTACATGGAAAATTTACTCATCTGACTCAACATATTCAGAAATAAAAATTATAGTTCTAAAAATGACACCCCTTAAGCTCTTAGCTTGAATTACATTATATAGGCCTATGGAGTAACGAAAATCAATTTATCCCCTGATTTGAATAATAACATAAAAGTAATAGTCTTTTAACTATTTACTTTTTACACAAAGTTATTACATTTACTTTTTTACGATAAAATTGAGACATATTTCTTCTTTCTAGTCCCTCCCTTTTTCTTTCCTTGCTTGGGATTTTATTGTCCACTTATGTGTTGTTGACTTGGAACTAGAGATTAACCTGGAGGTTTTCCAACTTGGCTCGTCTTTTGTAACAACTCTGAATATGATTGTCCTCTGAATGGCACCTCTCCTCCAAGTGGCATAAAAGACAATAAAGTCGTTTGTCTTGCGAATTGTTGTGTCATAGGACATATTTGTTGAAAACCAAGTTGTTGAGATGTTAAACCATATGTTTGTCCTACAAAATGTGATTGAGGGGAAAGAGCTATTTTGTGATATATTTTTACCAATTTCCATTCCTTCCCCATTGGAATTCTATGAGCTCTCATATTTTCCAGTGCTAGCTCAACTTCAAAGTGTTTTTCATATGATAAAGGATCCAACTCTTTGAATATAGTTTTGAGCCTAATACAAACCTAGAAAGTAGGTCTCATCCTGTCAACAACTTCATTTCCACTTATTACTCCCTCTACAATCTCATGTTGTGGTTATCCATCCCTCTTTTGCATTAACATTCAATGGTATTCTTCTCTTGAGTAAAATTATGCATTTCCATCCCATAATGAGGGAAGTCCCAGCTTTATTACTCCACTGAATAAGCTTTTAAAAGAAGCAATAACATCTTCTAAATTGTTTGTATTGTTCTACATTACTATTATAATGTCTATTTCAGGATAATCTGCATGGCTATTTTAAATACTTGGTTTATGTTTATTAGATGCATCTCTTCCAATTGTTTATTACTTCTATTTTTCAGGGAATCAATAGTTTTTTTATTATCTTATGTTGACTTATCTCCCAATGTTATTTATACTTTTTTCATCTCCTCTTTTGTTGATTTGTAACTATCCGTTTCAACACTCACCAATTCACAAAAGTCCCACTTGTTTGTCAATAATTGTGTCACTTTGTCCCACGGTTCTTGAGTTATTATTCTCAATAATTATTCTCCTTGGGAATCCACCTGTAAGGATGTGATTTGTCTCTTTAAATCATCCACTTCTCTTTTCATATCAAAGATATCATTTTCTTTTTTACTAACATCACCCTCCAGCTCTAATATTTTATCATTTTTTTGTTGATGTCATATTCAAGGCTCTTTATTTTTCTATATTTATCTTCTTCTATCCTTCTTGGTTCTCCTGTAGTGTTATCTTCCTCCATTGCATCAACGTCCACTACTTCTATAGCAGGTGGTTGACTTGTAGGTTCTTGGACTATCTTTTCTACCTTTGTTTGACCATGTACCTGTTCTGACATTTATGGTGGAGCTTTTCGTGATTGTACAGTCTATGAGATGGAAGAAATTTTTGATTTTAGAGTTGTTATATGTGCTAACAGGTCACTGATATTCTTCTCTTTTTCTTCTATTAGGCCTTTCTAATGTACCATAGTTGATGGAAGTTCTTCTTTTTCTTGTTCTACCTTCCTTATATCAATTGTCTAAACTAGATGGAAATTTGGAATCTTCAGCTGCTTCTTGAGGTTAGCAATTTCATTATCTTTAGTTGTTATTAGAGACTTGATTTTTTATCCATCATCGGCTTAGTACTCAAGGAAACTATCTTTTCCTCCAGTTCCTTTATTGTGACCTGCTTTGCCCTGGTTGTCCATTTTCTACTTTCAGTAGCTCTTCAACCTTATTAAGGGATTCATTCAATATGCTTTCAGTCTTTGTGGCCTTGACTACTTCTGTACATATCATATCATTGGCTTGTTTGAAGAAGTCAAGTTTGTCCAGGCTACCAAAATGGCTCCAATTTATAACATGTTCTTCTGCTCTATAGTCACTCGGTCTGGTAGGGATAGGTACCCTTGGTTTGACCAGTGCATACCTGAAGTTGTTATCTATGTGGTCGACTAATAACACTTGTATTTTCTGAGGAGGGATTATTTGTTTCCTATCATCATTGACAAATTGAACACTTTCTTTTCTAATACCCTTATATATTGTTTGGAGGATTGTTTGCACTAGGATAGGACCTGCTTGAGTAAGAGACTTTAATTTTTGGGGTATTATGAAATCCAAGGAAGGGTATGGCATAAATATGGTCGGTATATTTCCTGGATTTATTGGCTATTTACTCAATTCAATAATCTCTTTGGGAACTTATGCCTATATTTATTTCTCCACTAGGGTTTGGGAGACCTTCGAAGGCTCTATTCTTGATTTCTTTAGATAAGGAGCGTGCTCTTCTTAATCAATATCCATATATGTAGACAACTCTTCAGCCCCTCTCTATTGGCCTGATATTTGTTATGATCCTTTCTTTACCAAGATCTTCTAGAGCTCTTCAATTTCCTCCTAGTTTTCTTTGTTGGCCACTTTCTCCCATTCTAGTTTGGGAGGGAAGTCATAAACTAAATTTTTATTTTCAAACCTTTGATTTGAAACGACCTTGTGTGGGTCATAAGCTAATGTTTTTAATTTTCCCGGATTTAAATGCTCTATAAAATATTCCATGTACTACATAACACTCAAGTATTTTACTTGGAAATGGCCCACATCTTTAGGAATGTGAAAGGTTCTATTTGTCTAAAACTTCTAAAATGTATCTCATGAGATAGCAATCTATGTCTGACGTATTCAATTGCTAGGACTCTGATGGTAAGGAATACAGGTAGCCTGTATGGATGTCCTTAAAAGTAATATACTCGTATTACTATGTGATCCTTGAAAGGAAACTAGTCTTCTACTCTTGTGTCTGGAGTAAACTGCAACCACGCTTTACCTTCCTTAGGAATCCAGGGCAATTCAATCCCATGGATTATTGTATATGCCACCTTCATCACCTCATTTGTAAAATTTGTATAGTTGGAGTTGCTTGCACATCTAAAAACCAAAGGATTCAATTTATAAACTAGGAGATCCCTTCCATTTTCATCAATATTCTTTAAGCCTACATCCTAAAAATGTTTAAAATATTGAAATAGGAACAAGAAAAATAAAAAGGATGGGTATCTGAAAACTTGTACGGAAGGGAACTCTATCAACTGTTAGCTTATTGCTTGGACTAATAAACCACAAATATCCCACTTAGGGAACTCTTTGGATGTTGGGTTAGATATGTCAAGAAACCTAGTAGGATTTCATCCGCGTCGTCATCATTCCTATAACCTATAATAGTGCATAGGAGAGAGATATATTTTTTGGAGGTTGGTTTAAAAAAAGAGTCTTGAAAGGGGGCTTGGACTATTCGGTTATCATCTTGAGCTCTATATGTTGAGATAATACCATGTTTTTATCTGTAGGGCTCATGGTTCGATATAGGAGTTCCATTTTCCTCTCTTCTATAGGTTGGATTCCTTCCTCCAATGTAATACACAACATTGTTTTTATTTCATTAGCCTTTATATGACAGAAAACCATAAAATTATTCGAACACATGATTAAATTCCAACTTGGGGAAAAGAAGGATGAGAGCCAACTGGTAAATTCAAGTAAATACACTACTTGGGGACATACCGACTGTGCCAGCCCTAAATCCCACAATTTGTATGGATCTTGATCTTCAAATGCTAGGATTCGAACCTCATTGATGGTTAAATTTAGGTTGCAATGAACCACATCAACATCATGAATGTCATATTGATGATCATATGTCACTTCATTTCCATATTTTTTGGGATTAGGGTATGTTTTATCTATTGACTTGGACATTTTTCTGATGAAATTCATTAGTTCAGGGTAAAAATTGCTAAATTGGCAAGTTAGGGTAACTTTTAGCTTTTTTTTACAGCAATAAACTGGTAAAAAGATTGGTGACTGGAAAAATAACCCAAGGTATATGACATGGGGGTCGACTGGATCTCGAAACTGTGATTGGATGAGTTGAGGTGAATGTGTGTAGGTCGTCTAATCAGATGGAGTTTTGGATGATTGGACAATAATGACTCGAGACTAACATCTAATGGATTTTAAATGACCCAAAAATTTGAATTGTGTGCAAATGGTGGGATATTATTTGATAATGGAGGATGACGTGAACTCTGACACCTGGGACCACTTGAAAGTTGGATTTGATGGGGAAAAAGATGATGTGGACACTATTGGCAAGAGTTTTGGTAAGTGATTTGCGTAGTGTCACGGCAGCTGCACAAGCTCATGCAGTACCGCGCAAGGCCAGATTAGCACGATGGGAGGAAGAATAACTGTTTTGAATATTATATATATATATTATTTGAGAAATTTTTGTCACAATAGGTCATTAGCGGTTATAAGTTAGTTAGAAGTGGACCCTCAATGTAAAGGCGTAAGCCTATTTATAGAACTAGTTTTGCAAGTGAACAGAGAACAAGGAGAGGTAGCATGAGCATGATCTGAGAATTTCTTGTTGTATCTACGATATATCTGGGTTTTTCTTGATGTATTCAGCCTCCGGTTTTGGAGAATAATTGTGTACTTTTTGTCCTTTGTGCAAGAATAATATGATATGACAGTTGTTACACAGATCCTATCTGTTGTTCCTGCTGTGATCTAATCTGTTATAATGCTGCAATCTGTTATAATGTCATCATGGTCTATTTTCGTTCCACTATATTGATGTTGGTGCGATCTATTTTAAGTCTGTTACATTTTTGTTGCATTATGAGTTGAGATGTTTTATAAATGATGTTGCTGCACTAACAATTCTGTGACAAATTCATGATGCACTCTGTAGTTGTGGAAATGAATTAATGTCAACTGCATAGCTATGAATCCAATAGTTATGATGTCTCCCCGTCAGATCCCCATATCCTCCGTCCCCACTGCCGAAAACTCAGTTCTGACAGCTCTCCCATGAACATCTTGGGTGATACCTCGTCCGCTCTATGGATGTTGCTGGGCAGGGTAAAACCTTTCTGGGTAGGTACTCAGGGAGATCATGTTGGTTGGGCATCGACAGAGTGAGAAGAATTACAAAAACTCCTCTAAAGGATATCGTAAAAGAAGAATTACAAAAACTCAACACTACTGGTTTCATCTATCCTATCTCTGATAGTAAATGGGTTTCTCCTTTGGTGGTAGTTCCAAAGAAAGTCACAGGGAAATGGCGCATTTGTGTTGATTTTAGGGAGCTAAATAAAGCCACACTCAAAGACTACTTTCCTTTACCTTTTATTGATCAAGTGTTAGATACACTGTCAGGTAAACAATAGTTTTCTTTTCTTAACGGATATAGTGGTTACAACCAAATTTTAATAGCACCTGAAGATCAAGACAAGACCAGTTTTACATGCCCTTGGGGAACATACGCATATAGAGTTTTTCCATTTGGCCTATGTAATGCACCTACTAGTTTTCAGCGAGCAGTCTTAGGAATTTTTTTGATCTTATACATGACTGTGGGGAGGTGTACATGGGTGATTTTATAGCCTATGGCAATACCTTTCAAGAAGCCCTTGACAATATCAAAAAGGTCTTGATCCAGTGTCAAGAAACAAATTTATCTCTTAGTCATGAAAAATGTAAAATCTTACTGACAGAAGGTATAGTTTTAGGACACTATGTTTCCTCCCAAGGAATTAAGGTAGATCCTACTAATATCGAAGTCATTGTTGGCCTTCCCCCTCCGAAAACTCAAAAAGAGGTCAGAATCTTTCTTGGTCATGCAGGCTATTACCACTGCTTTATTGAAAATTTCACTAAAATAGTAGCACCAATGTTTAAATTGCTTACAAAGGATGTAGAATTTCAGTGGACAGAATCTTGTCAAAATGATTTTGAAATTCTAAAAGTTAAGCTATCGGTGGCACCAATACTCAAGGGTCTCGATTGGTCCCTTCCTTTTTATATATCCACCAATGCCTCTGATATGGCCATAGGAGGAGTCCTTGGCCAAAAAGAGGGACAAGCACCTTATGTCATTTATTTTATTAGCAAAAATTTGACTCCTGCCGAACTTAATTACACTGTTACCGAAAAAGAATTTTTGGCAGTAGTTTATTCTATTAATAAATTTCGCCATTACATTACAGGTTATGAAGTTTGTGTGCATACTGATCACTCCACCATTAGATTTCTAATGAATAAACCAATTACCGATGGTAGAGTGACCCGGTGGCTTCTCTTATTGCAAGAATTTAACATTACTGTCATTGACCGACCTGGTAAAGAAAATCTAGTAGCAGATTTCCTTTCACGTATTCAACATGAAGACAGTACTAAACCGGTTGAAAACACTTTTCCTGATGAACATTTATTTGTTGTATCTGTTCATACCCCTTGGTTCCCAGATATTGCCAATTATTTAGCAACTGGGAAATTACCAAACCATTTGTCCCCTCATGAGAAGCATTGTATTATAGTTCAGCGTTCCAATTATTCTTGGGTAGATAATGATCTCCTCTGCACTGGTCCAGATCTTATTATTTGACGATGTGTTCAGGAGGATGAAATGACAGACATCCTCCATGCATGGCATGATGGACCATGTGGAGGACATTTTTCGGATAAGAGGACAACATACAAAGTCTTACATTTTGGTTATTATTGGCCAAGCATTTTTAAGGATGCTTCCAAATACGTTAAAGGATGTGATATTTTCCAAAGAATGGGTAGACCTACGTCATCTGATCAGATGCCCCTATAACCCCAAGTTATGATTGAACCCTTTGAGAAATGGGCTCTTGATTTTGTAGGACCGATTTGTCCCATGTCTTGTAAAAATAAGTATATCCTAGTTTGCACAGACTATGTCACCAAATGGGTAGAAGCTAAAGCTTTGTTTAGGGCTACAGAAAAATCAGTGGTAGAATTTATATATGAAGAAATATTTACTCGGTTTGGTGTACCTAGATAAATTGTCACAGATCAAGGTACTCAATTTACTTCTAAATTAATGAAAGAACTTACTACGAAATATGGCATTCGACATTGCAAGTCTTCACCTTATCACCCTCAAGCTAATGGTCAGGTAGAATCAACCAAAAAAGTTTTAGAAGCCATTTTAACTAAAACCATTCACTTACATCATAAGAATTGGGCAAATAGACTTCTGGAGGCTTTATGGGCCTATAGGCTAACATGGAGAAACAATACCGAACATACCCGCTACGAGTTAGTGTATGGAAAACAAGTTCTTTTACCTATTGAATTTCAAGCTAAAACCTTTCCTATGGCAGCACAATTAGGCATGAATTTGGATGAAGCACAGAAACAACGAATATTGCAGATTAACGAGTTAGATGAGATTAGACAAGATGCGCTCCAAAGAACCATGCTAATACAGAATCAACGAAAGATGTCACATGATAAATTTATTAAGCAAAAGCAGTTTAATACTGGAGATTGGGCACTACTGTTTGACTCACGGTTTAAAATTTTCAAAGTAAAGTTAACTACCCGTTAGATGGGCCCATATGAAGTAGTTACAGCTTTTGACAATGGGTCAGTAAAAATTAAGACAATTGATGGCTCACAAATTTCCTTTGTAGTGAATGGACATAGACTCATACTTTATCACCAACCGACATCTAAACAGGATTTCATTTAGAATGTTTTGCAGCAGAATGAAATGGAATTGGTTGAAGGGGGAGTTATTCCTCCTCCTCCCGATCCTTAAAAAGAGTATTTTGGGGTTATCATCACCTGTATATATGTAAATATGTGTTTTCTTTTCTGAATAAATAAGAGTCATTTCTAACATATTGTTTACAAGGGACTCTTTTTCTTTTTTATATATGTTTTCATGAATAAATTGAATCATCTAACAAGCAGTTTTGCAGTTTGATTACAAGTACTTTATATCTATAAGCAGCTCATGGAGTATTACTTGGAAAATGGAAGTATGTTAAAACACTCATCAGGTATCTTAACCTTTCTTGGGGTACTTTTGAAATTTGCAGCTTATAGCGAAAATTAAAAAAATTATAATCCTTTGTATATCATTCTTAACCATCTCTTCTATGATTCATATGGTTTTGGTATTTTGATTTAGACCTGTATATTTTTTATTTGTTTTTTGAACAGTTGCTTGACAGACCTACTTTCATTATCATATTTTTCACAATCTCATCTTACACCTATGGATTACTAGGTCATCCTATACTTGTTATCAAAACTTGTCTCTCATGTAATTTGGTGATAACTCAAGAGTAAATGGAATTTTTGTCTGTGGGGAACATTACTTTTCTTTTATGAAGAAGAAGGACTGTAAGGTTAAAGAACAATTTTAAGTTATTCTCTTTTGACATTATTTATGGTTAAGGCCATTATGAAATTACTTATAAGTTTATTTTACGAAATTGAATTATGTGTTTAGCAGGACTTAACACACTCTAGTACCAATCGGCTTCCATATATTTAATATCGTTATACAAGGCAAACTCGTCAAGGTACTGAATAGGCATGCTGGCAGCGGGTCAATGCTAAGTAAAAAAAAAATACAACACGAAAGCTCGATAAATGCAAGTAAGCCGTCGGGGTACTGAACAGGCTCGCTGGAAGCGGGACTATGTTTGCATGGTACCAAGGTAAACCCGTCGGGGCACTGAATAGGCCTGCTGGCAGTGGGGTAATACCGAGTAAATGAGATTTGGTTAATGCACTACTATGCACATAGTTCGTAAAACAATGATAATATAAAGAATTTTTTTAGAATTTATGAATAAACATGTCACGGCCAATTGTTTGTAATGTCATTTGAGAATGGTTGTAAGTTGGGCTTGAACCTGGCCATCTAATTCAACATATACCTAGGATGTCATTATCCTAGAAATTGGACCCATAGCTGTAAATCTCACACTCCGAGGTAAACTTAAATATTTTGTGATGACAAGATATCTTTAAAATAAGGCATGGATGACTAACTTTTTCCTATGGCATTATTTTGGTTATATTATCTTCATACAAGTGGTCTTTCTAAGCACTGTTATGTTTTTTTTATGAATATACATATCTGAATCATTTCCATTTACTAATTAGTTTTTCTTTTTCTTACAAAATAATAACAGCATGGTAGAAATCTTTATTTTCATTATATCGAACAATTAATTCTTCTCTCTTATATGCCTTAAGGACACCCCATATCTTTGGTTTGGGGGAGGATTAAGAAAAATTAGATTGATTTTATTTTTCATTATTTATGTCAAATATATTTATCTCTGACAAATGACAAGTGTTTTCAGGATAATGTAAACAGTGGAACTTGATTATAGCATGAAGCATGTTTTCACAGAAAATCAATATGGAGAACTATATGAAGGATCGAATGAAGGTCCAAATGAAATACCTAATGACGATCTGAATAAAACATTGTGATATCATAGAATTTATGATTACAATTTGCTAACCAAATTTTGTTTTTTTTTGGCAAAAAAGTTTTGACCTCCATATGGATGCTTTGACCTTAAAAAAAAAATTTATCGTTTCATTGTTGGAAACCCTATCCTCTTACCCAATCATGCATGGAAATTATCAAATGACCAATTTTCTTGTTGATCAATCTTATCGTAAATGCGATTTATACATTTCGTATCATATGGTCAACTTATCCAAAGTTTTACTTTGGACATGGTTGAACTAATTACAAACCTTATGAACTCATTCATTTATGCATATGCCCATTGTTGGCTCACATCTCAAAATTCGCTATGACAGTGTGATCTCTTATCTTTCTCTTTGCTCAGTGGGACCTGGCATTTCTCCGATTTGGGGGAATGTTGATCCTAGATTTGTTATCATTTTTTGCAGTTAAATTACTCATTTAAGCATATGTTTTGTCATCTTTTTACATATTTTATATCACGTAGATCACTATTCATCCCAGGTATGAATGTATTTAAGGTTTATATAAAATCCATTTATTATTATCATTTTATGATTTTATTGATTAAAATTGACATTATTGAAGCGCATTTGATATATTAATAGATTTGTATATTTGATTGTAGGTTATATAATCTTTTTGGATGAATTAACAACAAGCATGCATTCAGCTTGCCATGCGCACAGCACGTCCATCACATCATCCAGCTCATTGCGCGATATTTGTTGGTAGGTTTCCAAACATTTAAATATTATTACTGCAGACCATAGTCCTTAAGTGCACCAATAAACAGACATGGCATTCGTCCTAGATCTACGCCCAGCATATCTAGCTCACGGTCTAGCTTGTTGTTCAACTTTTCGTCCAGATCGCTAACCAGACTGCACGTTGTTGATAACTAACTCTAGGCATTAAAACGTTGAAACAGTTCTACAAACGACCTGTTGTCCATGTATCTAGGTAATGAAGCTCGCATTCTGGATGATCCACCAGCCTACAGCCTCCTTCGTCAACACCTCACCAACAGTCCACACGTTGGGTTGATGTATTAGCCCGCGTTCTAGAAGACTCGCCTTCGTGTGCTCTCCTCTGTCCAAAACCACTCCACCTGTTGCGCTAAGGAAGGAGTTGTGCACCACATCACGCACGCTGAAGAGAACCATTCGCCCTGAAGGAGGAGTTGTGCGTTACACCGTCCAATGAAGAGAGTCGACGCGCGCTGAAGGAGGAAGATGTTGTGCATCGAAGTTCAATTAGTTAGACGCCTTTATGGATTGACTAAATTTAGGGAGCAGTCGACCACTAAAGGTTCGACTTGCTCATCTCTGTAAAACAATATATATACCAGCCTCTGTGTGAGAACTCAATTAGCTAGCGAGTTTTACCAGTTTATGCTTTGATTTGTTGTTCTTAAGCACATTGTATTTTTGCTCCATCTTCATTAATAAAGAGTTGTATGCTTTGTTGTTGATGATTGCGTTTGAGTAAGCGTTAGCCAGGCATCACCCCTGATTGCTGAGAGGGCCCCTCATCAACCAGAGGTTTCTTTTCTTTTCCTGTTTATTTCTTTCATCTTTTCTGTTGTAGTTAGTTTAATTTCCTGTTTGTTTTATTATTTCATTTGCTTCCTGTAATGTATTTTATTTCTGAAAGATTAAATAGTTAGTTGCGCACATAGTTTGTTTTAATTTTCTTCAGTCATTTTATTTCCACATTACTGTTCAGTTTATTTGCAAGCAAATAGAATAGATTTTTTTTAAATAGATTCAGTTCTGTTTATTTCATTTTTGTTTTAAGTTATGCAGTTTGAATTCCACTTTGTTTATTAATATGCAATGATTTCTTTATATTCATGAATTTGTTTAAATTCATTTCATTGTTAAATTTGACTAATAAATAGGTTTATTTACTGTCTATATGCATTGCATTTACATGTGCACAAATTCAGCTGAAGAATAGATCATTTAGGTTAATTTCTATTATTTTAATGGTACAAACTGTCATTCGGACAGCCTGTTTAAACTGTCATTCAGCATCTCCTTTCATACCCACAGTTCAGTCTGTCATTTAGCTCACTGTTTCGTTTTTAATGGGTTTTAAAATTGTTTTCAATTTTGTTTCTATAGTATTTGAAGTATGCTTTGACTGTAATAGTTAAAGGGTAGTTTTATTTTATATTAAAGTTAATTTGAATTGTTTTATGTTATTTATTAAAACTTACCTTACTCATTTTCACCTTAAGTATGTTTTGAGCTATTCTATGTTTTGTTTCTTGAGTTTGTTTCTGATTTCTTTTTACTATTGTATTGTTTTGTGTTCATGCCTTTGGACTAATCTATCTGTTTGTATATGAAATTTAGTATTATATGTGTTATCCTTAGTATGTTTTTAGGCTGTTCATTTTTTATTGTGTGATTACCGAAAGCGACTTGTAGGACAGAATTTCAAGACATTCCTATTAAGTTTTCTACTTGTTTCTTTTTATTAAGTTTTCTACTTGTTTCTTTTTTTAAATTTTTCTACTTGTTTATGAATTAGATCTTCCTTGAATCCTAGTTTCTCATTTAAATATTAGTTGTTGATAGTATCTTTTTCGGTTTAAATTTATTTGCTTATGGAATAAATTATTGATTATCTAGTTTAGTATTATGTTCCGGTTTAATTACTTTAATAATTGAATTCTTAGGAGTTTGACTCGGTTTTTCATTTTGAAAGATCTTTCAATCTTTTGATTGTTAAAATATTTCCACGACACCATAGGAATCCCTCTACCTTCGCATATATTTTGTGTCAAATCTAAACCTCCCAACCCCGGTCGATAATTAAATATTAGGTGAATTAATCTAGACGTTATAACACCCAACAATATTCTCACCATTTATCTTGAGTTCTTGGCACTCTTCTTGTGTTGTTGAGCCATTGTTGAAGCCCTCCTTGTTGAGATTATGGAGTTCACTTGTACTTGTAAAATGCATATGCCTTTGAAGCTCGTGACATGTTGTTGGAGTAGTGCATATGGATCAAGCACCTTTGTGTGAATACAAGTTACTTAATGGTCATGAGCCGATTTGTAGAGGACCAAAGGACCAAGACAAAAATAAAATTATTTTGAGAAGGGTTAAAAGTGAAAATAAATAATAAAACCCTAGCTAAATGGATTTTATTGTATAAGTTTATGGAAATGATTCACAAGGGCGAATTTTAATTCCTAAGTTTATTGAAAATAAGATGAAGGTTCCAATTCTACTAATGAAAATTCAAATTCCAAGATGAAGAGCAAGAAGAAAGGGAGCTCAAAGTGTTCCTATTGCAGCAATGGTTTTCAATTTGAAAATTTATGTTTTAAGAATAATATGGACATCATGACTCGGTTACTCAAAAGGAACAACATTGATGTTCATGGTTTTGCAAGAAAGAAATAACTGAAAAAGCATGTTGATTCCCTGGAGCACTGTCACAAAGCGCATTCCAAAGGTGATGAGTGTTATGCTTTGAGTGCCAGAATTAAATCATTTTCTCATTTCTTTGATTTTGATTCACATTCTGATATATTAGAATTAGAAATCTCTGTCTCTTTTGGATAAATCGCCTATCAATTTTCCATAGCCATCTCTCAATACTAGAATTTTTCCACTAGTTTCTGACTTGGCTCCATCCAACTCCATTCAGATTCTTCATTTTCTTATTTAAAAGATGATTTGTAGACTTATGTGCAGGTTATGACACAATTTTCCCAGCCATTGGGTGCACAAAATACCCTACAAACCTCAAGTTCTTCAGTTGGTAAACCTCGCAATTTTTGGGTTTCTGATATTGAGTCACTAGTTCATGTTGTTCTTATGTCTTTGTTTTCCTTCATTGGTTGGTCTTCCATGTCAATGGATATATTTGGGATACTATCCTACTCATTTGGACCCTATATAACCATCATTGGGTCGAATTCCAGGTCCTTTATACTCTCCAGATTTTCTCAACTATCAATGTGTTCTAGTTGCCCCTAGTTTTCCTACTGTGACCCAACCATATTTTGGAGCCATTATACCTTGGTTGTTTGTTGCTCCATATGAATCTTATTCTTATATTTAAGAGCCTCATGATCTCTATTGCGTACTTGGGAAGTTGCTACATCAGTTTGGAAAGAAAGTTTATGGTTTGAGTCACCATTATGCAGTTGCACAAGAAATTGAGCTTGTTGAGTTCATTGATGTATTTTGGTTAGGAGATGATAGCACATATCTATTTTCCATCTTTGATTTTGTATTCATACCTGATAATGTATGTTGTTACATAAAAAAGCATTCATATGATCCTCCTCCATCACCAAATGATGAGTATCAAGGGGCCTCTCCACATGTTTTTGTTTGCATTGCATTGGAAAATCGGTACATGATCTCGGCATCTACAACATCTTCACCAAGTTTCTACCATAAAGTAGTACTTTCATCTCATTCAAGTGAAGAACACGATAGATTGAAGACATTTTGTTCATTTATGTTCCATGTTCATTCTTAAGGAAGGATTTTCCCCATGTGGTTTTGCATATTTCCTTGTTTTACATGGACAAATAAAATTGTAAAGGGTGACCTTAGCCTTTGTTATTGGGCCCTTATTTTTTAATTTTCCTCACATAAGTCAGGCTTAAAGTGGGTTATTGGAATAATTCATCCTTCTAGACTTAGCCATGCAACAATAATTGATCTCCCTAGTACCTAAACTATGATGTTGACCCCTAATGCTTTTTTTGTCATTATTGACCCCCATTATCCACTCATGCACCTCCTCCCTATTATTTAGGAGCTTAGGCGCCCTCATGCATGATTTTAGAATCTATGGAGTCAGCTCCATTGATTTAAAGCGCTTTGTCCCCAATCTCACCTAGTTAAGTGACCCTTCTTCCTAAATTCCATGAGTTTGAGTTCAACTGAGCCCTGATGACCACTATCGATCACATCATGTGCCTCCTAGAGAACCTCTCCCTAATTTATAGCCTATTCTCTCCCTCATGCACCGACCACCTTCAGTTAATTGGCCTCCCTTCATGAGTTGTCACTAGTCTCTGTCTAGAGATCGATTCTAGTCTCTATCTAAGCCTGTCACAAGTGTGTTTTTCACGTGCCTCTTTAGGATCACAAATTTCTCCTTTGGAGATGTATTATAAATGTACACTCAATGCTAAATAACAATACATGGAAGCTATTCCAATTGTTTTTCAATTCTCTATCATAGCACATTATTTTCTTCTCTATTTTCTTGTACAATTTTTGTGAGGATTATTTTTGTCACAAAATTTTCCTATGAAAATCTCACATTTCCTACTACATAGGACTCAACAAGTTATCAATGTTCTTGCTCAAATTTTAGATAATTTGATTACATCTTATGTCCATGTTAGTGACAAAAGTGGTAATAAAAAGTACAAAGGTTTCCATAGAACTGTGGAGGTCCATTTCCTCATTTATTTGTTAAAATTTAAAAAAAAAACTAAGGGTTTTCTATAATTAGTGCATGGACCTAAAACAATACCCAATCTTAAACATTTTATAAAATGCAAGATCTAATTATTGGTTAGATATATTTTCATCTCCAATGTATCTTTCTAGCAATAACAATATTTACCCCAACTACTATCCTAAAAAAACATTTATGATAATATTAAAGGTTACATTTCAAAACCTCCCAATAAGTATTGAGAAGATAAACATGTGTTCTTACTTCCTTGCAGAATGAATTCTAATCTCAATCTTGGTAGTTTCTTATTACATCTGAATCCATAAGAACTTACAATACTAGAAATGCCATTAAATTAGAGTCAATTACGAACAATATATGTACATATGACCTAAATAAATTTTAAAACAAAAAATCAACAACACAATTCACAAGAAAATAAGAAATACCATTAAATCCTTTATTCAATCTATAGTTATATGCATGTATGCTTATGATAAGCAAACATAGACCTTTGATACACTATATAATGATCTTGCTTCCACTATTGTTGATAACAATGCATAACAAAGAGACTTTGTAATGGAGTGAGAAGGAGAAATGCTCTCCTTCCTCTCTACTATGTTGCCCTACCTCAAACCTTGCTAGAGTTTCATCCATGAGACGTCGAAAGATACTTGTGTATGATCAATCTCGTCTCTTGAAAGTGTTCATACACGTAATTAGTATTGTCATAATCTGGACACTGTCCATTTGTAGTTTTAACAATGTAAGATAATTGTGTCTAAGAGGCCTTTACTAAGGTACAATTCTACACAAATCCCAAGATCCATGAAAACCTAAAACTTTTGAATGTTATCTATTTGTATAAATGTACCTAGAGAATTCCAAATTCCTTACAGACCTTCCTTTCCACGACAAAGACGGTAGAGGTGAGGGTTTGACAATCTCACCCGTGCCAAAGTTGAGGTTATGGACATAGTAGCATGGTTTATTCTAGAAACTAGCATTCAAAAAATAGGTCAGCTCTATCCCAAAACCAAGGCCCCTCCTACAATCATCTAGATTGACAAAATAAATTATGAAAAACACCTTGAGCAAAACCTTACTAAGCATATGAATGTCAAATCCTTTTCAATCCATTCCATGAGTATTTAAAATGATAGCCAAATGCAATTGAAATTGTTGATTAAGTTGTCATTGATGTCAACAAGGGACTTGTAGTGGTCTTTGAGTTGCCATTGATGCCGCCAAGGCCCCTTGCAGTGGACAAGCTTGATGGACAGGTATGGACTAGATCATGGACACTTGCACATGCTCTTGGTATATCTTGTGAGGTCTCTTCCACAGGATGGAGCCTTCTCCCCACACACAGTGATTAAATAGATGAGTGCATAGGTATGGATGATGCTAGTACCCTCACATGTGGTACCTTGGTCCTTGGAGCCCATACACAAATGGTTTGTGCTTTGGAGTACTTGGTGGAGCGCTACACTTGTTGAGATTACGTTAGACCCTTGCATATGATGGAACTCAACAATTGTTTTTTATGTGGTCGTTTTTGAAGCTTGTGATGTAACACCCCGGTTTTGACCCCGTTGCATTAAATGTACATGATGTATATATTGTAAATGATCACGGTGTGGAGCTAAAGGCCAAGGCCCCACCATTGATCGGTTATGCTATGTTTTGGATTTAAAATTTGTCACCGATGGTATATCGGGGCATGCGGCATACGTTATGCATTTATCATCATGTAAATATGCATCTATAATTAAAATGAACACAACTAGCTACGATCGCGGCAACTAAATCGAAAGGGGCATGATTTTCACAAGGATAAGGATGTGGGGAAATTGTCAAACCTTGGGCCAATGAGCGAAATACCCATGTGTCTTCTCCCCTTGCTTTATTCCAACCACTTTCATTAAGAATGGCTGCTAGTCGTTGAGGCAGTTATGGCCTTTGGGAGTGGGGTGGCAGGACTGCCAATCCTCACCCACACGCACACTCCACCAGCAAGAAACACTCACGCACTTCCTCCACTGCGCATTACCTCCATGATTGTCTTCCTTCCTCATGGTCTGCTCACATCCACGCACAGGCTTACCTGGTCTCACTCACGCAAACATTCTCTCTCTCCACGACAGTGCTAAAACGCTGGTGCACTTCCAATTCGCGTCCTCCCTCTGTTGTCGTTCACCCACGCGCCAGGAAGAGCGGTTCGTCCTCACGCAGGGACCATAATCTGCCCATTATCCTCACGCACAGGTATTCTTCTGCTTTGGGGGCTCACGCAACGAGCTGGGAGTTGTGTGTTTAGATCCACGGTTTTCCCTGTGAAGGGCCATTCATGTTTTCAGTCGTGTGTATGTTTCCTTACCAATTCGTGGCCTGTACATATGTTTGCCTCTGCCCAGCTGTGAACTTGGTTATTCCTTCCCATCCTTGGACTGTGTAAGTTCCTTGGTGCATTCATTGTTCAGATTGGGTCACTAGTTTTCCCCACGTGGTTGGCTGTGTTTTCCGTGGTCTTCTTTACATTTTGGGAGAACTGTTGCAATTCGCTTGAGAGTCATTTTGGCCACGATAGGGCCAAGAATGACTCAGGAATTGTCTTCCTTGTCTTAAGCTGTATCAGCTGATTGATTGCCTGAGTGCAATGGTTGGTCTTCGGACTGTGTAGGGAGCAGGGATGGGGGCTTAGTTTTGCTTGACAAACCTGGTGGCTGGAAACCACACAGACAGAGCTAGAGGGCTGGCCTTCTTCTCCATCACCCCTGAATAGCACTGGAAGGGAATGCAGGGCCTGAGGGACTGTGTAGCAGAGAAGGAACCGATTCCTTGTGTTGGGTGTGTTTGGGTGTCTTAGAGGTCAGGCTAGTTCTGGTGTAGGTGTTCTTGGCTCTGTAATGAGCTCACCAGCTTAGCATTGAGCCTTTCCCAACTCCTGGATGGCCTGATAAACCCAACTGTGTTGGCTTGGCTGTGTTTGTATATCCTTGGCTATGTGTAAGCCTGCTAGTTCCCTTATTCCTTGGAGAATCATGCCCAGCTCGGGGGTGGCAGCGTTGCTAAGAGATTAAGGAGCATGCTGGCCTATGGTTGGGTGGAACGTTGCAGCGACGTAGCTGGTTGCGGAACGACTTCTTCATAAGATAAGTGATCTTGTGCATTTTACTTCTGCAACCATATTTTCTGTTAATGAATGTTATGAGCATGTTGAATGAATGCTTGTATGAATGTATGATGTTTTCGTTGTGTCTGATAGATAATTGCATCTGTGCATGATAAATGTTCATGTGTGCATGTTTCTACTTGAATACGTTTGCTTCAGCATTCTGTTTTAGCATTTTTTATGCATGTACATGTTCATGGGGCTCTTAGCCCGGGTGGTTTAAGCTTGGAATCGCGTCCTCTTCGCCGGTCGGAGGCATGGGGACGTGACAGAATGGTATCAAAGCTCATGTTGCAGCATGGGCCTGCATGAGCCATGAAGGATTGCAGTGACAGAAGCAACGTTTCTTCTACCCAGCAGAAAGCAGTGGAAGACTGTAAAAATTTAAATTTTTTCTTTTGTTTAAGTGTTGAACAGTCGGCCACTAGTGGGAAAGACTTCCGTCGTTGCGGAAGAGCTAGGCGGAAGGACTTCCGACGTAGCGGAAGCATGCCCGATGGAACTGTTTGAAGAAAACCGCGAAAAAATAGCGGGATTGACTTTCCCCGTTATGGAAGAGCTAGCGGTTTCCAGTGCGCTGTTGCGGCTGCAGATGGAATTGTTCGCCAGCGGAGAGAAGTTTAAAAATTTTTCTAAGGCAAAAATCAGTTTACCGATGGAAAGAAATAGTGGTTTGGCGTTCCGCCATTGCGGAAGCCAAAGACAATAGCTGACCGATCAGGAAGACAGCCGACGCCCGAAGTTAAAAATTTCTAGGTGATTTGGCGTCCGTTGGAAGGAATTAGTGTTTGGCGAGCCGCCGTTGCGGAAGCCAAAGTCACTAGTCTTCTGATGTAAGAAGTCCGTCGACGCCCGAAGTTAAAATTTCTAAATGATTTGGCGTCCATCGGAAGGAGTTCGTCTTTGGTGTGCCGCCATTGCGGAAGACAAAGTAATTTTCCAGCCGATGAGAAAGACCTCCGACGCCGCAGAAAAGTTTAAAAATTATTCCAAGTAAACAGCCGTCGATCGGAAGGAAAAGCGTTTTTGCAAGCCGCCGTTGCGGAAGTGAAAGCATTAAAGCTTCCGATCCAAAAGACTGTCGATGCCAGTCAAAAAGTTAACTCACCAATCGGAAGAGAAAGAATGGTTCCGAGAGTCGCCATTGCGGAAAGACGAATGGATCCGAGAGCCGTCATTGCAGAAGGAAGAATGGTTCCAAGAGCCGCCGTTGCGGAAGGAAGAATGGTTTCGAGAGCCGTCGTTGCGGAAGAGGAGCCGATTCTGCGGAAGAAACAGTGGAAAGAGGAGCCGATTCTACGGAGGAATTAGAGGAATTGGGAGCCGATTCTGCGGGAGATATAGTTGAAATAAGGTCCGATTAAGTAGTAAAATGGGATCCGATTCTACAAAGAGAAAATGTGGAGTTTTCAGTAGGATTCCTTAATGAATTTTGACCGTTTCTCAGTGGTTTTTTCAGTGAATTTCAGGGCTGAAAAAGAGAAATTAACAGCAAAAATAGACATTCTTTGATGAAGAAAAGCTAGTGTTGGAAAAACTTGTAATTTTATAATTCTCCAAAAGAAAGTAAGTAATGCTGGTTTATATTAATGTTATGTATCTAACATTTGTGTTATTAACACGTTTACAGAATCATAGTCACCTTCCAGGGCAGTATTACAGGTAGTGCAGTTTGATAAGCCAAAGGGTGGTTCAATATGAGAACCCATGATGGGTATGATGCTCGGGATTCGCATGAACGAGCAGAAGATGCCATGGGAGAAAATGCCCGAAATAGAAATGATGACATTGAGTCTAATGGAAGGAGATTCCAAGAGACACCGTCAGATGTTGCAACCACTATGAGAAGCTTAATCAAAGCCCAGGAAGAGCAGTATCAGTTGAATGCTGCAATGTTGCAGAGTTTGACAGACTTGCGGAGAAAGATAGACTCTGGAAGAGGTACAACAAGACCAGAAGGCAGTAAGAGCAGTGCTAGGAGAAGGAGAAGGACTTCTAGTGGATCATCTGATTCTGAAGAATCCAGTGGGGATTCAAGTTCTTCTTCTCATAGAAGAAAAAGAAAGAGACACCATAGGGATCGCTCTCGAGATGAATTTAAGAAAGCTAAACCTCCTACGTTTGATGGCGAGGTAAAGACTGGACAAGAGGCTGAAGCTTGGCTTCTTGGGATAAAGAAGTACTTTCAAGTGCATGATTATTCAGGAAACATGAAAGCAAGAGTTGCCATATTCAACCTAAATGGAAGGGCATCCATCTGGTGGGAACACTTCAAGCAAGTAAAAAGGATCAGTGAAAGGAGACTCAAGTGGAAACAGTTCAAGAAGTATTTCAAGCAGAAATACCTCTCTGACAGGTATTATGATGACAAGATTAAGGAGTTCCATGAGCTGAGATTGGGACAGCAGACGATGGAAGAGTATGCAAATAAGTTTTTGGAGCTGTTGAGGTATGTCTGGTACATCAGAGATGAAAAAGTGAAGGTCCAGCGTTTTCTGAGTGGATTTCCTCAGTCATACAAAGATAGAATTGAGTTTTATGAACCTAGAACTCTTGAAAAAACAATAAGAAAAGCTAAGTATTGCTATGAGCAAAGCAAAGGTAGACCGGATTACCATAAGGCATGGAAGGACAAGAAGAATGAGAAGTTTGACCAAAGGAAGAAAGGTTTTAAACCTTCCAATTTCCGGAATCAGCAGAAGCAGCCATCCCAAGCTACGAGTAAGCCAATTGGAGTAACCGGAGAAAATCCTAAAGATCCGCAACAAAATAGAGGGCCACTCCAATGTTGGAAATGTGGAGGACCCCACATGCGCAGGAATTGTCCACTCGAGAATGAGAGTGCAAGACCAGCTTATAACATTCGAGAAGCAGAAACAGTGGGTCAAGTAGCAAGGGCAATCCCTAGGATCTATGCAGCACTGGAGGACCGCCAGGCAGATCACCAATCAGCTGTAGTTGAAGTAGCAGGTAAGATTGTTGAGCAATCTGTTTCTATTTTGATTGACCCCGGTTCTACACATAGCTACATTACTCCTAGAGTAGTGGAGATTTGTGTTTTTAAGAAAGTAAAGCATAGGAAGTCTTGGTTAGTTCAGCTAGCCACTGGAACTAAGAGAAAGGTCAGTGAAGTGGTAGAGAAATGTCCATTGGTCATGAATGGATTGGTCACATGTGTAGATCTGAATGTTCTACCGCTTGGTTCCTATGATGTTCTCATTGGTATGGATTGGTTAGAAGCTCACAGGGTAAAGCTTGATTGTTACAATAAGACTTTTGAATGCATGAATGAAGAAGGGAACCTAGTATTTGTGAAAGGTATTCCAAAGGTGATTTCAGTACGGCAGGTTTCAGCAATGCAGTTAAAGAAGTTCTGTAGGAAGGGTTGCCAGTTGTATGTAGCACAGATTTTGGAGGAAACGAGAGATGAAACTCCTAGGTTGGAGGACTATCAGGTGTTACAGGAATTCAGGGATGTGTTTCCTGATGAGATTCCAGGGCTTCCTCCAAAGCGGGACATTGATTTCACTATTGAACTTGTGCCAGGAGCAGCACCAGTGTCCAAGGCACCCTACAGGATGAATATATAGGAGATGCTAGAGTTGAAGATGCAACTGCAAGAGTTGTTGGAAAAGAAGTACATCCGACCGAGTGTGTCTCCTTGGGGAGCACCAATTCTGTTTGTAAAGAAGAAAGATGGTACACTCAGGTTATGTATTGATTATAGACAGTTGAACAAGGTTACTGTGAAGAATAAATATCATTTGCCTAGGATTGATGACCTCTTTGATCAAATGAGAGGAGCAAGGGTATTTTCCAAGATTGACTTG
>LPNX010992581.1:336838-358558 GCA_001517045.1 Pseudotsuga menziesii
TGGCATACTCCAAGAAATGTGACAGATGTAAGATCTTTCATGGGGCTTGCAGGATACTACAGGAGATTCATTGAGGGATTCTCCAAAGTTGCACATGCCATCACTTATTTGCAGAAGAAGGGGATGAAGTTCGAATGGACATCGAGGTGTGAAGAAAGCTTCCAACAGTTGAAGAATCTTCTCACTAGTGCACCAGTATTGAAGGTTGCAGATCCAGAGAAAGATTTTGTGGTGTGTACTGATGCATGCGGACAAGGGCTTGGAGGACTCCTTATGCAAGACAACCACGTGATATGTTACGAGTTAAGAAAGTTGAAGGAGCATGAGAAGAACTATGCCACTCATGATCTAGAGCTTGCAGCCATAGTACATCCTCTCAAGATGTGGAGGCATTACTTGATGGGTAGGAAATTTGAGCTCAGAACAGATCATTGTGGACTGAAGTATTTGTTTGATCAGCCTACTCTGAATGTTAGGCAAGCAAGATGGCTGAAATTTTTATGTGAGTTTGATTTTGAAATCATGCACATAAAAGGGAAGGAAAATAAGGTAGTTGATGCACTCAGCACGAAGATGCAAGAAATGCATGTGGCATCTCTCAGTATTTGTCAATCAGATTTGAAGCAACAGATTGTTGATCATGTTGTTGAAGATGAATTGTATGAGCAGGTAAAAGACAAATTGCAGCAGCAAAGTCTTGAGAAGAGGTATGAGGGATATAGATTGGGAGAAGATGGGCTTCTCACTTATAAAGGTAGGATTTATATTCCAGATGTAGCAGATTTGAGGAGAGTTGTTATGGATGAAATCCATCAAGCTCTGTATTCTGGACACCCAGGATATCAGAAAACAATCGCTACAGCTAGGAAGCAGTACTTTTGGCCGGGAATGAAAAAGGACATGGCTGAATATATTTCAATATGTATGAAATGTCAACAAGTAAAGGTTGAGCATCAACATCCTGCAGGTTTGTTGCAGCCTTTGCCAGTTCCAGAATGGAAATGGGAAGTTATTTCCATGGATTTTATTACCGGATTGCCGATGACTTGGAGACAACATGATTCCATCATGGTTGTGGTAGACAATTTGACAAAGGCAGCACATTTTATACCGGTTAAGTCTACGTATGAGGCTGGTGACATTGCAAAGATCTTCATGAAGGAGATTTTCAAATTGCATGGATTGCCTAAGGCAATAGTCTCTGACCGAGATGTCAAGTTCACTTCCAATTTTTGGAAGGGGTTGTTTGCAGATTTGGGTACAAAGCTAAACTTCAGCACTGCATACCACCCTCAGACAGATGGTCAGACAGAGAGAGTTAATCAGGTGCTTGAAGACATGCTTCACATGTACGTAATGGACAAACCAACCAAGTGGGAAGATTACTTACACTTGGTAGAGTTTGCTTATAACAATGGACAGCAGGCATCCTTGGGGATGAGTCCGTATGAAGCTTTGTATGGAAGAAGGTGTAGGACACCAGTGACTTGGGATAATCCAGTGAACAGGATTGTGCTTGGGCCAGAACTGCTCAAGGAAATGGAGCAAGAGGTTGTGAAGATCAGGAAAAATCTGAAAGCAGCGCAGGACAGGCAGAAAAGCTATGCAGATAAGCATAGGGTAAACAGGGAGATCAGTGTTGGGGATCATGTTTACCTTAGAGTGAGGGCAAGGAAGAGTTCCTTGAAGCTTGGAATTTGTGCCAAGTTGTCACCAAGATACTGTGGGTCGTTTGAAGTGCTTGAAAGGATAGGGCCAGTTGCATATAGACTTGCATTGCCTGCTAGCACTAGAGCTCATAATGTTTTCCATGTTTCTTTGCTCAAGAGATATGTACATGATCCTAACCATATGATAAATTGGGATGTGATTCAGGTGGAACCCAAGGGAGAGTTCCGAATCGAGCCAATGCGCTTCCTCGATAGGAAGGTCACCATGCTCTGGAACCGAGCCATAGGGAAGGTAAAGGTGCAATAGGAGCACTACGGGCTTGAAGAGTCTACCTGGGAGCTGGAGGATGCCATGCGATTGGCACATCCATTTTTGTTCAATTTTGCGGAACACTAAGGCGATACCAGTGTAGCATTTTGATCAATTTTGTAAGCACTGAGGACAGTGCTATTGAAGGGGGAGGGGAATGGAACACCCCGGTTTTGACCCCGTTGCATTAAATGTACATGATGTATATATTGTAAATGATCACGGTGTGGAGCTAAAGGCCAAGGCCCCACCATTGATCGGTTATGCTATGTTTTGGATTTAAAATTTGTCACCGATGGTATATCGGGGCATGCGGCATACGTTATGCGTTTATCATCATGTAAATATGCATCTATAATTAAAATGAACACAACCAGCTACGATCGCTGCAACTAAATCAAAAGGGGCATGATTTTCACAAGGATAAGGATGTGGGGAAATTGTCAAACCTTGGGCCAATGAGGGAAATACCCATGTGTCTTCTCCCCTTTCTTTATTCCAACCACTTTCATTAAGAATGGCTGCTGGTGGTTGAGGCAGTTATGGCCTTTGGGAGTGGGGTGGCAGGACTGCCAGTCCTCACCCACACGCACACTCCACCAGCAAGAAACACTCACGCACTTCCTCCACTGCGCATTACCTCCATGATTGTCTTCCTTCCTCATGGTCTGCTCACATCCACGCACAGGCTTACCTGGTCTCACTCACGCAGACATTCGCTCTCTCCACGACAGTGCTAAAACGCTGGCGCACTTCCAATTCGCGTCCTCCCTCTGTTGTTGTTCACCCACGTGCCAGGAGGAGCGGTTCGTCCTCACGCAAGGACCATAATCTACCCATTATCCTCACGCACAGGTATTCTTCTGCTTTGGGGGCTCACGCAACGAGCTGGGAGTTGTGCGTTTAGATCCACGGTTTTCCCTGTGAAGGGCCATTCGTGTTTTCAGTCGTGTGTATGTTTCCTTACCAATTCGTGGCCTATACATATGTTTGCATCTGCCCAGCTGTGAACTTGGTTATTCCTTCCCATCCTTGGACTGTGTAAGTTCCTTGGTGCATTCATTGTTCAGATTGGGTCACTGGTTTTCCCCACGTGGTTGGCTTTGTTTGTCGTGGTCTTCTTTACATTTTGGGGGAACTGTTGCAATTCGCTTGAGAGTCATTTTGGCCACGATAGGGCCAAGAATGACTCAGGAATTGTCTTCCTTGTCTTAAGCTGTATCAGCTGATTGATTGCCTGAGTGCAATGGTTGGTCTTCGGACTGTGTAGGGAGCAGGGATGGGGGCTTAGGTTTGCTTGACAAACCTGGTGGCTGGAAACCACACAGACAGAGCTAGAGGGCTGGCCTTCTTCTCCATCACCCCTAAATAGCACTGGAAGGGAATGCAGGGCCTAAGGGACTGTGTAGCAGAGAAGGGACCGATTCCTTGTGTTGGATGTGTTTGGGTGTCTTAGAGGTCAGGCTAGTTCTGGTGTAGGTGTTCTTGGCTCTGTAATGAGCTCACCAGCTTAGCATTGAGCCTTTCCCAACTCCTGTATAGCCTGATAAACCCAACTGTGTTGGCTTGGCTGTGTTTGTATATCCTTGGCTATGTGTAAGCCTTCTAGTTCCCTTATTCCTTGGAGAATCATGCCCAGCTCGGGGGTGGCAGCGTTGCTGAGAGAATAAGGAGCACGTTGGCCTATGGTTGGGTGGAACGTTGCAGCGACGTAGCTGGTTGCAGAACGACTTCTTCATAAGATAAGTGATCTTGTGCATTTTACTTCTGCAACCATATTTTCTGTTAATGAATGTTATGAGCATGTTGAATGAATGCCTGTATGATTGTATGATGTTTCCGCTGTGTCTGATAGATAATTGCATCTGTGCATGATAAATGTTCATGTGTGCATGTTTCTACTTCAATACGTTCGCTTCAACATTCTGTTTTAGCATTTTTTATGCATGTACATGTTCATGGGGCTCTTAGCCCGGGTGGTTTAAGCTTGGAGTCGCGTCCTCTTCGCCGGTCAGAGGCATGGGGACGTGACATGTCATGGATGTACATGTGCTTGATATGAAGCTCTTGGATTTTGGAACCAATGCATATACCCTTGCATGAGGTAAATTGGGTCTTGAAGCCTATTGAATGTGTTTGATAGTTCTTGGAACCCACACGCATGGTGTTTGGACCACTTAATGGATATGGTGGTGAAGCCCTTTTATCTTTGATGATGGTGCTCATAAATGTATGGAACCCACATGGACACTATAATCCACACATATGTGGTTTGCCTGTTCTTAGAACCCACACACACGATGTGTGGACAACTTGATGATGATCATTAGTATACGAAGCCCATGGTCATGATGATCTTGCATGTGGTAACTCGGACCTTGATAATGAAGAAGTCCTCTTGCATTTGATGATCACATATGTATCTTGATGGTATTTGTTGATCCCAGATTTGTTATCATTTTTTGCAGTTAAATTACTCATTTAAGTATAATATTTTGTTATCTTTTTACATATTTTCTGTCGAGCATATCACTATTCAGCCTAGGTATGAATGTATTTAAGGTTTATATAAAATCCATTTATTTTTATCATTTTATGATTTTATTGATTAAAATTGACATTATTGAAACGCATTTGATATATTAGTAGATTTGTATATTTGTTTGCAGGTTATATAATCTTTTCTGGATGAACTAACAACAAGCACGCATTCAGCTTGCCATGCGCACAGCACGTCCAGTACATCATCTAGCTCGCTGCGCGATATTCATTGGCAGGTTTCCAGGCATTTAAATATCGTTACTGCAGACCATAGTCCTTAAGCGTACCAGTAAACAGACATCGCATTCGTTCTAGATCTGCGCCCAGCATATCCAGTTCATGGTCAAGCTCGTTGTTCAGCTTTCCGTCTACATCGCTAACTAGACTGCACACTGTTGTTAATTGATTCCAGGCATTAAAACGTTGGAATAGTTCTGCAAACGACCTGATGTCCACGTATATGGATAATGAAGCTCACATTCTAGATGATTCGCCAGCCTACAGCCTCCTTCGTTGACACATCACCAACAGTCCACACGTTGGGTTGATGTATTAGCCCGTGCTCTAGAAGACTCAACTCAGTGTGCTCTCCTCTATCCAACACCACTCCACCTGTTGCGCTAAGGAAGGAGTTGTGTGCCACATCACGCACGCTGAAAAGAACGGTTTGCGCTGAAAGAGGAGTTGTGTGTTACATCGTCCAATGAAGAGAGTCGACGCGCGCTTAAGGAGGAAGATGTTGTGCTTTGGAGTTCAATTAGACGCATTTATGGATTGACTGAATTTAGAGAGCATTCGACCACTAAAGGGTCGACTTGCTCATCTCTGTAAAACAATATATATATCAGCCTTTGTGTGAGAGCTCAGTTAGCTAGCGAGTTTTACCAGTTTATGCTTTGATTTGTTGTTCTTAATCACACTGTATTTTTGTTCCATCTTCATTAATAAAGAGCTATATGCTTTGTTGTTGATTATTGCGTTTAAGTAAGCGTTAGCCAGGCATCACCCCTAATTGCTGAGACGGCCCCTCATCAACCATAGGTTTTTTTTCTTTTCTTGTTTATTTCTTTCATCTTTTCTGTTGTAGTTAGTTTAATTTCCAGTTTGTTTTATTATTTCATTTGCTTCCTATAATGTATTTTATTTTTGAAAGATTAAACAGTTAGTTGCGCGCATAGTTTGTTTTAATTTGTTTCAGTCATTTTATATATGCATTATTGTTCAATTTATTTGCAAGCAGATAGAATAAAATTGTTTTAAATAGATTCAGTTCTGTTTATTTCCTTTCTGTTTTAAGTTATGCAATTTGAGTTCTAGTTTGTTTATTAATATGCAATGATTTCTTTATATTCATGAATTTGTTTAAGTTCATTTCATTGTTAAATTTAGTTAATAAATAGATTTATTTATTGTCTATATGCATTGCATTTACATGTGCACAAATTCAGCTGAAGAATAGATCATTTAAGTTAATTTCTATCATTTTAATGGTACATACTGTCATTCGAACAACCTGTTTAAACTATCATTCAGCCACCCCTTTCAGACCCACAGTTCAGTCTGTCATTTAGCCCACTGTTTCGTTTTTAGTGTTTTTAATGTGTTTTGAAATTGTTTTAAGTTCTGTTTCTTTAGTATCTGAAGTATGCTTTCGCTATAATAGTTAAAGGATAGTTTTATTTTATATTAAAGTTCATTTGAATTGTTTTATGTTATTTATTAAAAGTTACCTTACTCATTTTCACCTTAAATATGTTTTGAGCTATTCTATATTTTGTTTCTTGAGTTTGTTTCTGATTTCTTTTTACTGGTGTGTTGTTTTGTGTTCATGCATTTGGACTAATTTATCCGTTTGCATGTGAAGTTCAGTATTATATGTGTTATCCTTAGTATATTTTTAGGTTGTTCCTTTTTCATTGTGTGATTACTGAAAGAGACTTGTATGATAGAATTTCCAAGACATTCCTATTAAGTTTTCTACTTGTTTCTTTTTATTAAGTTTTATTTATTAAATTTTTTACTTGTTTCTTTTTATTAAGTTTTCTACTTGTTTCTTTTTTTTAAGTTTTCTACTTGTTTATGAATTAGGTCTTCCTTGAATCCTAGTTTTCCATTTAAAGATTAGTTGTTAATAGCATCTTTTCCGGTTTAAAGTTATTTGCTTATGAAATAAATTATTGGTTATCTAGTTTAATATTATGTTTTGGTTTAATTACTTTAATAATTGAATTCTTAGGAGTTTGACTCGGTTTTTCATTATGTATATATTTTGTGTCAACTCTAAGCCTACCAGCCCCAATCGATAATTAAATATTAGGTGAATTAATCTAGACGTTATAACACCCAACATCATTCTCACCATTTATCTTGAGTTCTTGGCACTCTTCTTGTGTTGGTGAGCCATTGTTGAAGCCCTTATTGTTGAGATTATGGAGTTCACTTGTACTTGTAAAATGCATATGCCTTTGAAGCTCGTGACATGTTGTTGGAGCAATGCAAATGGATAAGCACCTTTGTGTGCATACAAGTTACTTAATGGTCATGAGCCGATTTGTAGAGGACCAAAGGACCAAGACAAAAATCAAATTATTTTGAGAAGGGTTAAAAGTGAAAATAAATAATAAAACCCTAGCTAATTGGATTTTACTATTCCTAAGTTTATGGAAATGATTCACAAGGGCGAAATATAAATATAGAAGCATTCTCATTTGAGCAACAAAATTTATGATCTTTATTGTTGATAAAAAAAACAATATTATTTTGGGGTTTATGTTAGTTATGTCTCTCTCTTTCTACTGTAGTTGTTGCAAGTTGATGACATAACTTTTGAAGCCTGCTCTAGCCCTAAAGGACCTCTTCTCAACCTCTAACATCAGGTTGCAGCCCTCAAGGGCTTGTCACGGTCCTCTACCAACATGTCGCAGCCTTCAAGGGCTTGTTACAACCCTCTCCCAAGCAAGTCGCAGCCCTCGGGGGCTTCTCTCGGCCCACTGCAAGCAAGTTGCTGTCCTGATAGGGCTTGTCTCAACAAGTCAAGGATTTACCACAGTCAAACGACAGTCAAACAAACCTTGGCCCAGTTAAAGAAGACAACAACTTGGTCATAGAAGTCTTGGCTCAGTTAAAGATCAGTCAAACAATCAAAGCAGATCTCAAATTGGTCAATTTAGTCGACGACTCAGCTTCATTGTCATCGGCCTCCTTTGTTTGGTCAATAGAGGACTCTTAATTTGAGCAACAAGAGATGGTGACAATATAATGATTGAGATATGTATGGTTATTGTGCTCTTATTCATGCTATATGACCATCTATCCAAAAGTATATCTATATTGGTCTACAGTATGAATTGTGTATGAGTTTATGGAAGTTTGGCCATGGTAGTGATCACCATGTAATGGGCTAATGATTAATGAATCCTTGTCAAAATCTTTGATCCTCTTTAACTAAGTTTAGCAACGTTGGGTAAGCAAACATCTAAGCGGTTTGGATAGTGTAGATCACTATTGATTGAATATGAGCAATTTGACATGAAACCCTTAATATAAAAATGTAAGCCTTGGCATAACAATAACAATATTGGACATAACTGCGGATGATGTGACAATGACAAACAACGTTTGACAGTAGCATGTGACAACCTGATGATTGTGACTTGGCAAAGCAGTGAAATCAAGATTAAGTTAATGGGCATGAGATCTTTTGAGTATTCAAAGATTGTTGAAGTAACAACACAACAACTTGATTTGACTTGAAGAAATCAGATTAACTTAACAACAGTTTGACTTGACAAAGATTACTCTAACATGACAACTCTTTGAGTTGACAGTGGTAACATACAGGAGTTTGATTTGACAGGAACTTATAAAAGCCCTTGAGGAGATTTGTGACTTGAAGTGATACCAAATAAAGTAATCCTTGATTTGACAAACATTGGTCGTGGAATATGACAAGACAATTGATTGAGTACTTCTATTTGATAAATGACTATTTGATAACATTGATAGTGCATCCATGACATGACAGTGATTGATGACAGAGATAGCCTTGACACTAACAGCCTTGATTTGAGTTGTGACTGCAGCTTGACCGCTGACAAGACAGTGACAACAATGACAGCCCTTGAACTACTATTTTACATGACAGCGATAGCAGTTGTGATGAGACATTGACAGAAGTGTTTGAGGGTTGGATTTCTCACCCCTTCTTAGTTGGAACTGAGAAAAGCAGGTTGGGCCATGTTGTAAGAGTTGGTGCTCTTTATTCAATTGGTGCTTATGTAATCGCAAAGATTGTTGTCTTCCGTGTACCTCATATAAACATAATACAAATCAAGTTTCATACAAATCTGATGTTCCTACTGTGATGTGTTTCTTGTTAAGTAAGAAGTGGTAAATTGCCTTCACACTGATTCACCCCCCCTCTCAGTGTGACCATTGCATCCAACAGAACCTACAAATCGATGCTCTCCGTTTGCATGCAATGATAGTGGCAATCTTCAATCAAGCTCACAAGATTGGAGTGGTTTCAACTTTTTCTAAAATGAAAATACTCATTTGGGAGCCTTAATTTTTGGGGAACTAGCCCCACGATGACTTATGATGTAGGGATGTCCTTTGATGGGAGGGGCCTTGTTGTAGCCACCAATGGAGAAACATGAAGACAAGCATATATGGACATCTTCTCAAAACCATTCACATCTCCTATAGGCCAGGAGGAAACCACATTCTTCTTTCCCTTGGGATAACTATTGGAAACACCATTAGAGTGAATTCCCAAAATATGTTTATTTCATTGCCATGGGATGTCAAGCAAATCTCACACATCTCACACAGGCTATCAATCCATTGATAGAACTAGACCAAACCCATGAATCACAACCAAGCCCTACTCTTTTACTAGTAACGACAACAGGAAAACACATTTCCTAAGAACATGGGTTTGGTTGTTAGTAAGCATGATTCAAGTATCAATTCAATTCATTAAGAGTCATGTACAAAAACAAATTGTGTTAGCTCAAAAAAAGTCAGTTTAACCCTTCTATAAGCAAGCATCCCTATATCTATACACACTTCTGTTTTCTGTGTTTAAGCCTCTATGGTTTTTTAAAACAATAAAGCAACCCTTTTCACTACAGCACATGCTACTAAAAAACTGAAGTTGATTTCAAGTAAGTGAATTAAAAGAAAGAATCACTGTTATATATTGCATTCAGTAATTGGGAAGAACTAATAATAGACGATTTTAAGAAATAAAATTTTATTATATCCCTACAGTGTTTAAAACATGATTTTTCCTTCACTTTAATGCAAAATTTTGAGAAGGCTATTGTAACCTGACAAACTTCAATCAATGTTGAAATATTGTATATCACATGCATCGAAATCATCTCTAGAATTGAGTTCAATGGCACCACTAACTGCTCGAGTTTCCTATTCACCTATTTGAACCAGAATATTTTATAAACCTGATTGTTGCATTAACCCATCTTGACTTGCATATTGTTTAACTATGATTGTGTTTTCTCTACATCTTCATCAACATAAGCATATGATATTGAGAATGGCCTTTTAACAGAATTTCAACATCCAGTTCCAACCTCCAATCATTGAGATCTTTTCCAGCCAAGATTGTAGAAAATCAAAACCCAGTTTCTGACACTTTGGACTTGAAAACCTCAATCAAGGGAGAACTGATCCGTGGGAGGGATCTAAATTTAAAACTATAGCCTTTTTGGCAATTTTATCTCCATCTCCATACGAAGGAGAGAGGTTGAACTAAACATAACTCGTCAATATGTTATTTTACACAATTGCACTGATAAAAGATAATTAAACTTAACGTGAACACGCAAATATTTGGTCATTTTATATCTTTATTTATTTACAAAATAGTAAAATGATAGCAAGATCTAAACTTATTAATCTCTTAAAAAATAATAAAATTGTTCAGAATCTACTGATCTGGCATTAAGAGAGTGATGTGACAGTGAAATTGGCTGGGGAAACATTGAATAATGCTCCATAATAGAATAACGCTAGATGTAAATTGCCCAGACAATTCAAATTCCAAAGACACATTCCACGCATATAAAATATAAATTTTGATTGCTCTCTTATTATACTCAATTAAATCTGTAAATGATGCTAGTTAATTTAAAATCAGACTGAACAGCCCCAACTAGTACCGTCAAAACTTTATGATACAATGGCAATTAGCATGTGCACACAAGGATACATCACTAGTCCAAGAACCCTCCTTCTCGGAATTCAATAACACTGGTAATAAAAATCATATGCCCATATTTTAGAATTTGCTTGTCTACAAGGCAGACAAATCGCATGTAATAATTCAAAATGTAGCCTCCACAGGTGCTCCCGAAAATGAGCTATGATCATATTTGGCCACTAGTCTTCATCCATTGGAACTTCTGGAACATCCCACCTATCTTCTTCTATTGTTTTGTTAATAACAGAAACCGGAGAAAGTAAGGAACGTCAAAGAAAACTGCAAACAATAAAAAACTATTTCTCAGAGAAACTTTCTGAGAAATCAGAGGAAGCAATATAGTGTAGACTAAAAGTTGCAGATAAATCAAAATAAATCATCGTTGGGTCTACCATAGACATGCAAATAATGAATTGGAAAAACAAACAAAAACCGTAAAAAAAAATTCAAAATAGTTTCATATATCATGAAAACGAAGCACAGATACAACCATACGCAAAATTAGTTTGTGATGTGTACTCAAGGTAGTCAAACATATTAGGTTTGTGGCATAGTCATAGCATTTCATTTCTACAGACTTGACTATTGATGCCACCTAAATATTTGATGCAGCTTCCTCCAATTTTCCATCCAGAACATAGGTCAGGCCAAATGCATTCATCCAACACTGTAATAGGTAAAGGACACAGCAAAAAGACATCCAATTTATGTTGCTCATGGTTATTTGCACTCTATAAAACAACGAAAATCATACTTGCACTTGAATTCTGGTCCTCCACATTTGAATGGCCTTGAAAGCACTTTGTGGTAAGTAATTTCACACTAAAGCAACCAGTAAACCAAAAAGCATTCACTCGAACAATGCCCCAATTACAACTACAAACTAAACTCAAATGCATCAAACTCAAACTAAGAATCCAAACCATTTAAGGACTGCCAACGCAGCATAAAGTTAACTCCAAAATTCATTATCAACCTTCAATGGTGTGGCAAATGACTCCCCAGGTTCAAAAACCTACCGCCAAGATCCACTCACAATGTTAATTCGCTGAACCAGGATATTGTTAAAATAACAACACTCAATAAGTTTCGTTAGGAGCCCTAATGTGTCTAATAAAGGTCAAATGTAAGTGACCAGCTAAAGATTACTAAGGTCTCATTATTGTTTAAGTGATGGTAGTTAGGACAATGAGATAGCACTACTTAATGTATGAATAAAAGGTGCTTTACCTAATTGTATCAATAATTCCTTTTTTATTAAAACAAACATTCAGCTTGCATCTGTACTCGTGCAATAATCATGAACCTTTAATTACCAACAAATATGGTTTTTCAACTCAACTAGACACTCTAGTCACTTATCATAAGCCGGTAGTGAGATAGAAACATACCATTTAGATATAATAATAAAACAAAATCCTCACCAGAAGAAAATCAGTAAGCAAGCATAGAATGGCTACTCTAATGTACCAGATTTGATGTGGCAGCCAGTAGTCATAGATTTGATTGATAAATTGTTTATTCCTTGGTTAAAATAATAAAAATATTGCTCCCTGAGAGCACGCTCCCTAATCGCTCCCTTCTAGGAACAATTTCTGGGGGCACATTCTCTGGTTAAAAATATCACTCGCCAACTTTTCATGGAGAGACCAAGGAGCGTCGCTCCCTGAGTACTTCTTTAGTGCTCTTGGTGGTAAGACAACCACTCCTTCAGCGTTCCCCAGTGATTCTACGCATACATGCACTATTTTTTTCCTATTTCATTTTTTGGAACCAAGATATGGTTCCAATCTCTGTTTTAAAAATTGATCAACTCAAACTCGGACTCGGCTGAGTTGTCCAAGCTGACCCTCCACCGAGCCAATTCAGCCTTCAAATCGGATCAGGTGACCTATACAGCACCGAACTGGACGAGTTGGTGTCCGACTTGACCGGTTCGGTATTGAACCAGTAAACTCGGTTGAGTCTCAACCTGAACCGACCCAGTTGACTATAAAAAAAAAATCTCCTCTATTCAGTTACACAGTAGTATTTGATAATACTAAATGGTAATATTAAATTCTTTAAGTAAAAGTGGCATTTTCTTTATATTTCTTTTTAACATTACTATTAATTGTTTCAGGATGTTTGAGATTGGTTCCAACCTCATTGGACTTCATATACAAAAAGAAGAATTTTAGATCCCATTCAGAATTCAACAGACTTAATAGTTTTTAGGATTTCAGGATTGCAAAGTTTCCAGCAAATTCTGTCATGTACAAGGGTATGGGATTGGCATTTAATAAAGCACATCAACCCCTTTATATATATACCTTGACATTGACAGTGTTGATTGTTGAACTCCTCTATCATGCCTTAATAAAAATGTACTTTTCAGTCAAGCAAAATCACTTATTAAGCATGGGAAGCTTTTTCTACCTTATTTTAACAATTGGATTAGGAAGTTTCATCAAAATTATAGGATATTGAGTAGTTGACTATTGTGCTTGGAGGAACAACTTTGAAATTCAAGGTAGAGGCAAGGGCTAAAGCCTAGAGGAGGGAGGCATAGGGTGCTATTGATGAATAGGATTCGAATATAGGCAATAATTCGCCGCAATGTAAGATTTATGATTAATGTTTCACATTCACATTTTTAAATGTCCTTGCTCATAAAAAACTCGTCTCGGTTTCCTCACTTCGTGCAACTTAGAATCTAACCCTAACCCTAATGCCATAAGATGAACCCTAACCTCGTGCTTCTAGGCGTCCAACTACTACTACTACTGCAGTTGTAGCTGACCTTGAGGAGTCCAAGATTGAGCCAAATGATGATGCCATTGCCTATGCCATTGTTGGTCCTGACTCTAGTTCTACCATGGAGAGAAGGATGAAATTGTAGGGGAAATGATAATGAAGCTAAAAGTGATGAGAGGAAAAAACACAAAGACACAACACTTTTGTGGAAGATGTGACAAGGCTTAGGGAAGGGAAAGGGGGCGAAACCACAAAGTTTATATGCCCCCATTGTACTAAAACCTACACAGGTTCATATACCCATGTGAGAAAGCATATATGTGAGATTATGCCATGGGATGAAGGTAAGACTATTGGAGTCAAAACCTGTGACAAAGTGCCAAGAAAAGAATCAAATACAAAGAAGAAGAGGCCACACAAAACAAATCCAAAAAAGCAAGGGTTGAATATGAGGCCTCAGGCTCACATAGAATGTTTGGTAATCGATTGCCATCCCCCTGTAGTAGTGGATTCTCACATATGCATAGAACGACATCAAATTCCCTTTATGATGTGGATTCAAAAATTTGCAGGTTTCTCTATGCATGTGGTGTACCATTCAATGTTCTTCGCTCCCTATTGGCATAAAATGGTACGAACCATCAATGGTGCCCCTAAAGGATACAGGTGCCCTAGGTATGACAAAGTTAAAACCATGGGACTTAACAAGGAAAGAGCCAAAATCCATAATACTCTTGGAAAATTTACAAATGATTAAACCAACTATGGAATATCCATCATATCTTATGGTTGAAAAAATGTTAAAAGTAGGCCATTGATAAATATTTTTGGTGTGTCAGCTAGTGGTGCAGTCTTCTTTTCATCCCATGACTACTCAAATCACTACAAGACTAGTATTAATATTGCAGAACCTTTACTTAAAACCATTCAAGAGATTGGGCCATACAATGTCATTCAAATCATTACCGCTTTTGTTGGTTTACACATTGAACCTTTTTATACATGATATTATTAAGATGAAGGACCCTAATTATAGATGGAGCGGTGCCTTGTACAAGAGAGGAAAGAAAATGATAAAATTTATTACCGATCATAACATGTCCCACCACATTTTTCGAAATCACTCTAGGTTAGAGCTACTTATGATTGCAAACACTAGATTCGCTAGCTACTACCTCACCTTCAAGTGCATTTTGAAGGTAAGAGAGGCATTGGCTAGTATGGTCTCAAGTGATTCATGGAAAGGTTTGAAAGACAAGGTTGCAAGCACATCTAATAGACATGACTTTCAAGAGGTGGATGACATTGTTCATGATGATCAGTTTTGGCCACACATTAGGTATGTTCTACAGTTCACCGAGCTCGTTTACAGTATGATTTGGTTTGCAGATACAGATCAATCGATGATTAGGAAAGGTGCACGAGCAGATGGATAGCATCTTCTATGATAATATTCATTGTTGAGCAAAATGATGTGATCTTGTATGATCATATTCATAAACATGTGGTCAAAAGGTGGGATAATTTGAATGTTCCACTCCATGCCCTAGCATATGTCCTTACACCAAGAAATTAATCTCCATCTTGGGTTGGCTAGGGTGGAGTTAGGATTGTTAATGTTTGAGCAAAATTTAAGATCTTTGAACTTTAAAACTTTTATCAATGAAGTATGGAACACATTCTCACTAATCATCAAACACACAAATCATTCATCCGCATGAAACAAGATGTACCCTGGGGAAAATCCTCAAAACAGAGAGGATGAAAAACCCCAGCAATTCTTCAGAGTATAATAAATAGATTGCAGAGAATGACTTTTACAACATAAGTCAATTGCTTGATAAGAGAGAACATAGAGCAATAGAGAAGAGAGATCAACTAAATCAATTGTAATGAACTTGCCATGTGCCTAGCACATTAATAACAAGTCAACGAATAGCGAATTGGTGTGATGAGAATGCTTCCCTAGTGCATAACAATGTGTCTTGCCTGCATTGGTGCCAAGTCGGTGCCTTGGATTCCTCACCATGCACAAGATATGCGCCATACCTTCAATAAGGGTCATTAACTGGTAGTTAACTGACTTTGGAGTGAACTCAATCTTTAACTAAATATTGATCACTTGGTTAACAAGCTAACTTAAGTGTTATAGTGCTTCAACTTAAGTGCCGTCCAAAAACACTTTATTTACTATTATTAACTTTGCATGAATCACCGTAAGTTACTTGATTACTTAACTGAATGCATACATGAATATTTCAACCGATGCTTTGACTGAGGCACTGATTGAGGGATTCATATATAACTAAAGCTTTATAACTGCAGCTTTATAACTTGAGTTCATCCAGTCTTCTGTATGGGCAATTCGAATTCTCTTTTCTCATTATCTCTTTATTGCTTATCTCTTTATCTTACTACATGGTCTATGTGTTAACATTAATCATCTATCATATCATATTATACTCAGAAGAATTGTCAAATGTCACGATCATATTATATTACTCTTGTACCATATAGTCATATGCTAAAGTAATTCACTCTAGAGGTGATTAGTCTCTAGCGGAGACTTAATAGCTTTACCCATCTCGAATGACCCTAGCAGTAATAAATCACATAACATTTATGCTTCATTGTGCAAAGCATTTACCTCTATGACTGGAGGTCCACCTCAATGAGTATCCACTCTCTGGATGACCGCATGAGAATCATAACTTGATATTACTCACAAGTTCACCTCTATAACTTGAGGTCCATCTCATAGGGAAGCATCTATGAGAATCATTGACTTGATATTACTCACAAGCCCGACTTAATATTACACACAAGTCTACAATCTTGATATTACTCGCAAGACTTTACAATACAACATCACCACCTCAATCATATGAGTATATGTAGGACTTGATATAAACCACAAGCCTTGACTTGATATAAACCACAAGTCAGGAGAATGACTCCTGATGTTGTACATTCAACAAGGACAACACCACACACAAATCCAAAGGTACAGAATGGGTATATGCTTTCATTAGACAAGTTGGTCCCTAATGAAGATTGTGCTCAAGTACAATGTGAATTAAGCAAATACATTAATAAACATGGAGTCTTTGGCAACCTGCATGCAACCAAAGATTGACTTAGGTTGAGTCCTATCAAATAGTGGAATATGTATGGCTCCTCTACTACATATCTACATAAATTGGTAGTGACGATGCTTCCACAAGTTGTTAACACTACTTTTGTAGAGAGGTGTTGGAGCACCTACAACTTCATCCACAACATGAAGAGATACAACTTGAATGTAGATCGATCGGAAAGCTTGGTTTATGTGCACTATGTAGGTTGTCACATTATTGTGATGTGGCCATGAATGATAGAACATATTTGACTTGGGACAACTATCCAGAGGATGGAGCCATAACTTTAGAGCGCTTGGAGACATAATAGCGATCAACAAAGAAGCCACCCCCAACCACCAGCAAGTTTCCAAATGCAAGAGATTTTCCTTTAGCTTCACAACATTTAGCATTGTGTGGGGGGCATCCAACTATTACCCATGTTCCACAAACACTTCTAGTTTCTCCTACTTCCATTAAACTTAACAGATAGCTCATAGCACTTTGTCTTTAATATTTATTATGGCCTATTTTGTAAACATTCTATGATAGTTTAAGTTTTAACTTTGAACTTTGAATTAGCCCCGAGGGGTAGCTCAATTGGTTGGTGCTTCCAAGTCCATGAACAAACTAGTTGAGGTCGAAAGTTCAATTCTCTGGGTCCTTCGGGGTTAAGTTCTTGAACCTGGAGTCGACAAATTGAGGTTCCTTCAGGTGGGCCCCCTAAGAATTGTCACCGTGGACATAGCGAGCCCTCTATCTTCTGGGCCTTTGAACAAAAACTTAAAAGAAAAAAAAAACTTTGAACTTTGAACCTACCTATGAAGTTTAAATTGTTGATTGCATCTTACAACTCTTTGGTAATGAATATGATGCTCTCTTTCATTTCATGGTTGATGTTATATAATAAAGTTTGTTGATGATTGATCATTTGATGACAATATTATAAGTTATAGCCACTAGATGATTGATGTTATATGTTTACTAAATAGTTAGATCTATGTTTTCATGTTTTCAATAGCTAATTTGGCATTATGCATGTTTTTTCAATATATATGCATCAAAATATACTAAAATATGTATTGTCTAAAAGACATTCCCAAAACAGTCTGCTCCCTGAAGCTTTTGAAAGTTGTGCTTCCCGCTCTTTCTCCACACTCCCAACATCCTTGCTCTAGATAGCACAAGGTAGCCTGAATGCCTACATGGAGTCTTTGAGTTGGTTGCGAGACACCTAGGTTGTGACAGTGTTTATGCAAGGGGAGTGGACCAATGGGAGTACATGGCTTAGGAAATTTGTTGCACTTTTTGAAGGCTTGTAAGAGAAGCATTGGACATGCACCTTATGGGTAACCTTACATCTATAGCTTACTTGTGGACTACATCACCATGGAGATTGACATGTGTACTCTTGGAGTGTAGCGCTCCACATGTGTGAGACTTCATGTGTTCTTGTAGGTGGCTTGTAAGGGCGTTGGCCCACATGTATTGTTGGCCTCCCTTACCTCTCATATATATAGTGGAAGGATAGAGTCCTATCTCATCATCATCATTGTACTCTTTTCAAGTGTTACTAGAAACGAATCGGTTTTTCCAAAACAAGCAAATTTGAATGGTTTACAGGCCTAACCAATCCAAATTGTGGCCCTGAACCGGAAATGGCTGATTTTGTACCAAATCAACTGGTTTTGTACCTAAACCAACTGGTTTCATACGAAAACGGCCTTAAATGCTTGAACCAGCCAGTTTTGTACAAAATCGGTCAATTTTGTTCAAGTCTGTATGCTGCACATGGGATGATCATTTTGACCCTGAAAATTTTAAAAATAAATTTAAAAAGGTATACAAAACCCTAAAACTAACTCTAGACCCTAATAATCAATGGTAATATTAAATTCTTATAATAAAAGTGACATTCTGCATATCTTTCCTTTTCTATACTTAAATTTTCAACATTACCACTAATTGTCTCAAGATGTTTTAGAGTGGTTCTAACCTCATCAGACTTCATATGCAACAAGTAGAATTTTATATCCCATTCTAATTTGAATAGACTTAACAATTTTCAAAATTTCATGATTGCAACATTTTCATTGGATTCTATCATGTATGAGGATATGAAATTGGCATTTAATCAAGTGCATCAACCCCTGTATGTACCTCGATTTTGAGGGTATGGATTCTATCATGTATAAGGGTATGGAATTGACATTTAATCAAGTGCATCAATGCCTCTATCATGACCTTGGTGAAAATGCAACCTTCACTCAAAACAAATCACTTATTAGTTATTAGGCATGGGAAACTTTTTCTAGCTTATTTTAATGCTTGGATGAGGAAGCTCCTTTAAAATTGGAGGGTGTTGACTAATGTCCTTGGAGGATCAACTTCGAGATTTGAGGTAGAGACAAGAGCTAGAGCCTAGAGGAGGGGATAGAGGGTGTTATTGATGGATAGGATCCCGGTGTATGCAATGATTTTGATGATATGTAGTTATTTGTTGTAGCATCATGTATTTTGGAATCTAGAGGCCATTTAGAGCCTCTTTGTTTATAGTTTGGAGAAAATATGAATTGCACTTGGTGCTATTTTAGTTATATGCACTCTTTCTTGATATAAAAATGAGAAAGCTTTGCATATTTTTGTTTAATAGTTTGGATATATATAGATAGATAGATAGATTATCAATATTTTATGTATTTTTGGTCGACTGGTTTTTTCTGTTTTTTTCTAGTTCTGACTGATTTCCAGTTTTTGGGGTCCACTAGTTTGATGACCAATCTGGTTCTGATATCGTTGATATTTTCTTTGTCTTCTTGGAGTGAGTCACTAGGATTCAGGAAGAAACCCTAGAAGAAGCTATGAAAGAGAAAGAGATCATATTTGTTGGCAGTTTGCTCTTGTGACTAGGGTTTACTCTTGTGAAGAAGACATTGAAGGGTTCACTCATTCTCATTCTTGTGAAGAAATTGTGATCAAGAGGACCACACAAATTTTCCCCTCTCTGGCATATTCTTTTGTACTCTTTGTCTCTCTCTCGAAGTCACTAGAGTTTCTTGAGCTTGTTGGAGCATCTTGAAGACTGGGCTTATGGTTTCATTACTTGGATATTTGGATATTAGGGTTCTGATATGAAATCCTAGGCTGCACTTGGTGAATAGAAGAAGAAGAGATGCCTTGCCTTGGAGAACATGCTTGTGTGATGCATTCTAGCTGGATCACCTTGGTTGAGCTAGGGTTTTCTTAATTTTACCCAGATAGGGTTTTGGAGAGCTAAACAATTGTACTAGCCTTCTAACAAGACTATAGTATGTAAATTAGCTTCCTCTTTATACATATTAATGAAGTTTTTAGCTGTCCAACCTTGTGTAAATTGCAGATTTGATTTTCAGCCATCTATATTCTTCTTGGTTAGTAATTTTCAGCACTATATGTCTTGGTCATTTGACATAAGGGTGAAAAGTGATTTACATTATAACTGAAGAATTTAAGAGCAGTTTGGACACTGTTTTTACAGCTGTTATAAGTGTTTCAGATCTGTTATATGCATGATAAGATTGCGCTAAAGGTCTGAAACTTATTGAAACACATCAGTATCTTTTCTCTTGAATCTCCTAGTGGATTGGAGTTGTTAAGAATTAAGTATAGTCCGCTACTGCTGCTATTTTGTTTATATTTCATAACAGCCCTAATGCTGAAAAAGCACAGGTTAAGATCTGGAAAGCCTCTTGTTTAGAGGTGAAATTTTTGTTTTGAATTAAGACTCTACAAATCAGAAATTTTACAATGACCACTTCATCAAGCACCAAGTCTTTAGCCGAATGAGATTCAATGATGACTGAAAATTTCAGCCCATATACCATGGATGTAGAAGCTAATTTCAACTTCAAGAAGCTGTCTTCTTCCACACTTACATACCAAAGTAATACAGAAATCACTAACTAGGCCTTTAAAAACTGCCATAACCTATAACGGGTCTCATCCACAACTACAACCTGTATCCCCTATGACTGAACCACAATCATTTGTGTCTGATTGCATAGTCTATTTACATCCATCCACCAATCATAGTGTTTTTCCATAGCTGGTACTAATCTGGATCCATCCAGCTCCTCTAGCATTCTATTTTTCTTCATGTCTTGAAGCCTTCTACCTTCGCCTCCATCACTAAACTGTGGGAACTCTTCTTTTACCACATCTTCAAGCTTTCCACCTCCTCCATCACTGGATTGTAGGAGCTTAAATGCCACATATGCTACCCACACAACAATGTATGATGACTACTCAAGCTGCACTTCTCTTCCCTGCAAGTCCACTGATTTATCAACCTCAAACCAATCATCATCAATCTGATTTGAATATAAATTTGATTGATTCTAACATCCCTGCTCACAACCTCATTTCTTCGAGGATCCAGCCAACTATCTACTTTCCTTTTGTCAAGATACCCAGCAAATAATAGTTTTCTACATACAATGTCATCATAAGCAACTAAACCAAAGACTATAAAACTTTCCCACTAACTCATTATAACAGATAATTCATAATAGAGATGAATAGCAATCCATTAACAAACAGCAAGAACAAATACATATCGTTTGTAGATTTATCCACTAATTAGCTGCCACAGAATGTTTTTCCATCCAACCATAGGCAATCAAATGTAAAGGTCGCTCCCAAGATGGGGCTATGAGACCATAACGACAAATTACGAGACCACAAGGGCAAATTACTAGAGGCTAGCTCTCAATTCTCTCACACAGCTCAACCAAGAAATCTCAAACAGGGAATTTAACACTGTTATTCCTTCCAAGCATAGCAATCCATCTTCAATCAGCAACACTCTCCCCTCTCAACCCTATACAACACCAAGAATGGAGTTCCCTCCGCAATGCAGTCCCTCAGGCAATCCCCTTTCCCTCCAGTGTTTCAAGGCAGGCAAGTTAATCTCTTCTACTGGAACTATGAATTCACAAGTACTAGCAATGGTTGTTCATTTCTCCAGCATTCACAGCTAATTTTTGTTAGTTTTTCAACATTAAGCTAGCATTATTAGGATCTTTAACTGAGAGAATAACAAGTACAGCAATCAAACACAAGAGACAATGAACACAGTGTTTT